>UZAN01056877.1:0-13263 GCA_900618425.1 Echinostoma caproni
TTCGAATCCTCGTTGAGGTACGTGTTTTCTTGTGTCGTCGTGTGATATCTTGTTGTGTGTAAATTGTGATCAATCGAGATTCGGACACACAATTGGCGACGGGTATTTCACTTAACCCACGATGTCTATATCGGCGGAAGAACTGAAGTCGGTCATGCAGCAGCCGCAGTCGCAGTTCAAAGCCATGCTACGATCGCTCAGTCTTCAGTTAACAAACGCCCTCAGTTTCAGACAGGCCACGTCAGCAGAGGTGATCGCGGCGAGCATCACCCAGTTCATTTACGTTCCAGACTCTGGCATCATTTTCGCTTTCTGGTTCATCAGATGGGAAGACATTTTCCGTGTCGAATTTGCCAACGAACTGGGCGACTGGAAGGTCCGCCTGTTCATCCGTAAATTGGGTGCCAAAGAACATGGGTGCTACAAAAACACTATCCTGTCAAAGTGCCCCAGAGACTTTCCATTTGACGAGACGTTCAAACAACTATCAGACACTTTTGGCTTAATAGGTAACCCTATTCAATATCCGTTACCAATCTATGGAGTTGGTGAAAAACGACGTTCATTACCTCCAAACGTACGCTAGCTTTGTCAATCGGGAGAGTGAGCGGTTCAAACTGTGCTCCATTTCTGAAGACCAATTCAAATGCCTCATATTAGTGTGTGGGCTCCAGTCACCCAGAGATGTCGAAATCAGAATGAAGAAAGATGTTACACCGATCAATGTACTGATTATAAGTACTGTTAATGAACGTGTACACAGACGCTTATACCGCAAGTTTCGCGGCATATTGTGACGGAAACTTAAGAGATTCGATGTGTAAGGTTACCACGATGAGGAATTGGGGTCTATACTGGAGAACATATTCACCGATTAGGCTTTGTATTCCAGTGATATATTTTTCAGGTTATATTATTGTACTGAAACACGATTAAGACATGAAATTGACCAGCACTACCTCGTCAGGGTTTCACGGGTAGGTGAGAACAGACAGAACATGATCAGTTGGGATGCAACATAATAAGAGTTATTGATGTCAATACGTGTTCAAGTATTCACCACGGAGAAATGTGTTGAACCGATCAAGCTGCAAAACTCGATCAGTGTACTCATAATAAGTGGTGGTAATGAACGTGTACACAGAGGCTTCCTAAGCATGTGTCACGGCATATTAGGAGGAGATAATAATAGGCTCTATATGTGGGGTTATCCTGACGGGGAAGTAGGTGACTATGCTGGAGAACGGATTCATCGATAAGGCTTCATATTCCACTTATATAAATTTGAGGTTATATCAGTTTAGTGAAAAACGATTGAGACGTGAATGTGACCAGCCCTGCCTGGTTAGCGTGTACCACAGCATCAGGTTTGAATGAGCCTTGCAGAACTGATTTTATGGCTTTTGAATAATGCGGAGGAGTGCTTATGTTTTAATAGGTGACATCACTTGTTAGCTGAATTCACCGGATTTGCGGTTCCGTCTCTCAATCCCTGGAATTCTGGAAGTGTATTGTATATTGGACGAGATGAGAAGAAATGTGAGCCCAGTTTAGAGATTTATGTCCTCTTCATAAGCTCCATATACACAGGTATTACATTGGTTTAACTGTAGTATAAAGATTAAAGTAAATTGTGCCTTGAGGGCTTTGCCAAATTGTGCAATCGAAGGGCATTTCCAGATTTCAATAGGGAGTTTGTTCCAAAATTTGGAGTATTTTATATTAAAGAAGTTCGGTCTTACCTCTGACCCCTAGAGAGCGTTTCCTAGNGTACGATTCCTATGACATAGCGGGTAAGGTGAGGCTAGGAAAACCTTGGGAGTGTTGTTGGAAGAGAATGTACGGCAATGTATGAGCTTATACAGAAAGATTAGGTTGAGGCAAATGTGCCTGAACCATAAAGGGTCTAATCGTAAAAGAATGCAACGTTCCATGTAGTTCAGAGTCCATGAGTAACCAATCAATATTTTGGCAAATGAACGCTGGACGTTCTCCATTTTAATTCGGTCTTCTTTGGACAGACCAGAGAAAATGATGGGACAGTAGTCTAGACGCGGTCTGGCATGGGATACGTAGGCGCTTAGGATGCTGTTTCTTAGTTTGAGGGATTTTGTAATCATACTAACTACCTGCCTTGCTTTAGCTTTTTGAATAGAACGTGCTGAGAAAACTTAATATTGTTAGAATAGCGCAGCCCAAGATCACGCACAGAAGTGCCGAGTGGAATAGGTGCGTGATTTAATATAAGGGATCCGGGTGGCACTAGACAACTGTAGGTTGTGTAGCAGCTTTCTGATGCTCAAAAGTCCATTGTCTACAGGGAAAACCATTCGCCAAGTCGTTTTAGATCATTGTTGATGTTTTTTTAAGTAGTGGCAAGTATTTGGAGGTAAAATTCATAGACTATCTCAATACAAAGCGCAAAAAGAAAGGAAACGCTATGGCGTAGGAACGGAAATACATCATGGATGCAGAGTACAAAAAGTAGGGACCAATTAGACTTCCCTATATGACACCACGGGTGACAGAAACGGGTTGTGATAGATGGCCGTCGACGGATACTGCTTGAGTGCCATTTGAGAGATAGGAAGTCAACCAAAATAAAAGAGGGCCATCGAAACCGTATTCCCTATGTTTTACAAGTGAACGAGGATGAGAAACACGGTCAAAGGCATTGGTCATACCTACATATATGACGATTACAGACTTTCGGTCATCGGCTACCATGGTTACATGTCAAAAAAGGCATACAGGCACATTGTGCATAATCGTGATTTTAAGAACCCATGCTGATCAGCATGTATAAGATTATGCGAAAGTAGGAAGTCTGACATGCGCAACTTAGCCAAACGTTCTAGTATTCTAGAGCAATATAAGTTTGGTTAATCATGCGACAATTGGAGCAGTCACTAAGTGGGCATATTTTGAGGAAAGAAATAATGAGGGCCAACTTCCACTGAAATGAAAAGATGCCAAAATTTAAGGGCATGTTGGATAAATTCAATAATAAAACAGCAATATCAGTTCCACCGCAACGAAGCAGTGACGGTAGAATGTCATCAGACAAAGACGTGAGGATGGTTTTACATTCACAATTAGTTGAGTCACTTCATTAATGTTAAAATGGAGACGAGAGGGAGTGTGTTCAGTGTAAGGTGGAACGTTAGGGGTATTTATGTCAGTATCCGTAGTCATGGATTCGCGAAGAAGCAGACAAGTGCTGCAGCCATCGCGCCGGGAGAGATGATATGAGAATTTTTTCTGTAATGAGGTACGGAACTCCGACTGAATTATGCTGAGTTCGTTTTTTGATTTCCCGGAATAAGAACAGTGGTTTATTTAAACTATTTAACGCAGAGAGTTCTTGCTTCCACAGGGTTATCACTATTTTCAGCTTTATGCTTGCAAAAGTGCGTTAAAGCTGTAAGAAAACTGAGAAATCCTTGGTTTTTGTATGGATCTTTTTTTAGTTTTATGTATTTCCTTTTGTTTTTTAGCCTCTCGAGCGAAGAAATGCGAACCGAGCGGGATGTGGTTTGGGTGATCGTGAGTGACGTGAGACAGGTTGAGAGATTAGAGCAAAGCATATCCGCGGATAATCGGGGATCATGTTGCATGAACTATTCGTCCCAATAGTGAAAGCGATATATCTATACAAGGCTTTCCCCTTGAAATTTCGTAAGAAATTTTTAGAGATGGGGGATGCAATATCACGACCTGCGGTAGCGATCCAATCTCCAATTATTCCGTGCTTCTCGATCACCCAGTATAAATCAGGAAGAACAACTGGTTAGTCGAGAGAGAGTATATTGCTTCCTGAAAGTGCAAGAGTTTAGCCTGACTACGCTCGAGAGTATCTGAAAGCGAAAATGCTTAGCAAGCGAAGGTGTAGCACTGAACTCACGCACCGTTTAAAGCAAAGCTACTTCACCGGAGGTGTCAGTGACTTAAACAAAGATAAGAGACCTAGCTGAAGAAGCGGTCTCAGGATATCAAAGATCCTGGCGGAATCTATGCTACAATGGAGCAGGATGCATTAGCCAATGCTCCACGTAACCAACGCCTGCAACCACGCGACAGCATACATGCGGAACAGGCAGACCCAAGATGGTGACAACTCTCAAGCATGTTACACTGTTGGTCTCAAGCCACTACAATTTTCCAGAGGAACGTATTCAGAGTAACCTAGGGGAGGTATGGAAGTAAGGGATGACATCTGCTGATAAATACTGGAGAACAGACAGAGAGTACTTACTTTGGTTTCCGGTAGATTCAAGGTAAACAACAAATCGGGAATATTGTTTTTCCTCGTTGAGGATGATACATGTTGGAGCCAGCGTCCAACGATAATACAAGAAACAAAGTAAAGTAAGTTTGAAGGGGCAGATAAAGGTTTCTAGGAATTAAATATCTGGGTCAATAAAACCGCCTGAAATGAGTTTGGCAGAAGACCGTAAGAGAGATAAATAGTCAAATGCTTTGGTTATCTGTATAAGACTAGCTGTGGTTGAGCCAGGCGGCCGGTATATACAGCCACTGTGATAAGACAGTTCGGGGATAATAATTGTTAACCAGAGGGAGTCAGGGACCACAAAGAGTAACGGATGGAAGAGAGAAGTATCCATCAGGTAGTTTATAACCAAGGATTAAACAGCCTTCTCCTTGACCGAGACGGTCTTTTCTAAATGTCTGATAGCCATAATTGTGACATGGTCATGCGGGACTGAGTCAGTTAGCCACGTTTCAGTGATCAACATGATATCGCGATCAGAGAACTAAACAATATTACAAAGGGTATAGAATTTATTCAGAATTGAGCGGGTATTTATTAGTAGGTGTTAGATAGGGACAGATTTGTTGAAGGAAAGAACACGCTGATTATTACATGAAGAAGAGGGAAGGGGAGCGAAGAACGTAGGTCCGTGTCAGAAGTAATATTGAGGCAGGGAACACCGGAAAGATACACATTAGGTGGGGCGAAAGGAGAATGGGAGACAGTAGGGATGCCACCCAGCGGAAGGATGCCGGAAATCTCCGGGTTATGATGGGGGGCTGGTATTGAGGCTGTGGGAGGTTTGGCAGGCAAGGGCGACTGAGGATCTGGTATAAATTAAGATCACTCAACCTCTGCTCATAGCTTTTCCGCTTTTTCCCAGTCATAATTAAGGTATCTAGGCTTTGCACTTTATCTAAACATGTTACATCCCTCCTGTAATACGGTGCCCACGCCTGCACGCAATACTTCATGTGTGAGTGAACAATCGATTTATACAGCTGGATGAAAACCTCCAGCCGTCTGCATATCATTGTACCACACAATGTGAACAGTTGCCCCCTAGCCTGATTGGAAGCCTTAGAGCACTGAGTTGAGGGTGTATAATCTTGGGTCATAAGAACACCTAGATCTTTCATCTGTAAGACCTGCTGCATGGGAGCTCCATTTAACGAGTATACCCCCACTCTCGTTGCTAACAGCCTACACTTGTTTAGATTCAAAGGTGGGTCCCACTTGACCGACCATCGATGGACTACCTCTAGGTCCCTTTGCACGTTTAAACCTGTCATTTTGACATCATCAGCAAACATGAAACACGGATCTTGAAGATCCTGTGCCAGGTCGTTGATGAGTATGAGAAAAGTAAGGGGCCTAGCACTGGGCCCTGAGGAGCCCCACTTGTAACCATCTAATGGTCAGAAATGTAGTCACCCACCTTGACCCGGAAGCAGCAATTACTCAAAATGGCTACAATCCAGTCCTTGACTCTACCTATGATGCCTAGGCTCCAAACTTTGAAGTCCAACAATCAATGGCTAACAAAACCAAATGATTTACAGAAGTCTAAGTAGCACACTTCTACATTTTTCTCCTCATCTATACGTTAAGTGACTTCATCTGGGAAGAGAAGCAGATTCGTAAGACATGATCTCCGTTGTGCCGGTGTCAGAAGTCGATCGCTAGTCAGTTGTAGACAAATCTGGTTTCTGATCAGTCACTACAGGCACCTGCACAGCACCAACGTTAGGCTAATGGGTCTATAGTTTTCTGCCTCGTGTTTCGGTTCAGCCTTGTGCAATGCTACTACGCTAGCTGTACACCAGCCCTAGGATAGTGTGGCAGTTTGCACTGATTCCCTAAAAGGTACAGTCAGCGACCCGGTTAGCACCCCAGCCAGTGGCTGCGCTATGGCTTGATGGCTTCCAGCCGGATATGTTGACCTGTGCTTGTTGACGGTCTGGAGTTCTCGATGTGCATCTGTTTGAACAGATAGCAATTTCGGCAAACCCAGACTTATCAGTCGATCTTTCTAAACCTGGGTTATCAAAGTTGGCTGGGGTCCTATAAATGCTTTTGAAGAACTTGAGTAGGGTTTCCGCTTTATCGTGGTTACATGTATTTGTACTTGCATTCGTATTGCTATATAGTTTTGCGAAAACAGAATCTTCGCATTTCAGTCAAAAATACACATCTTTTCAAAAGAATAAAAAATACAAGTAAAATATTTAACCTTCAAGGTTACTGAGAATTTTCGAAGGAACGCGCTCCCGGTTTACAAGGATTCTGTTCAGATAGGGAACTGAAGAATTTCTGAAGAAATTAACGCGTAGACGTATGAGAGCAGAATTTTGATATATCGTCATGTAGAGTATGGTTGGGGTTAGAGAGGCTTTTCTGTGCAAATATTTTACTTGCGGACAAGTGAAGTTCATACAGCTTTTTAGATAGCTTATAAACGGTTACAAAAGATACACGACTAATGATCGATACACCTCAACGAAGTTTTACTTTAGTAGCAAAGACCGACGGAGAATAATCAAGAAGAACGAAAAAAAACTTATTGACAAACAAAAGGTGAAATGTAGTTTTGCTTGGCATTGAACTGCCTAAGTCTACGGAGTTGAAAAGATAATCTGCGAAGTTTATGTACAGAATGGTAAATATGGGATTTTCACTTTAGTGCCAATTGTAAATCCTATACACTGTACGGAATCTACTGCAGTTAGGGGATGTGTGTCTATAAGAGATGGATCACAAGGATGAACAGATCCTACGAGGGAGAAAGTGCATTCGAAGCACTTGGATAAATTAAGGGACAGTCCAAAATTTATGGACATGCGATCAACTATTAGGAAAATGTAAATGGCTTCTTTACGGGCTATGTCATAAGCATATCTAAATAATTGGANNNNCATATCTAAATAATTGGACTGAAGAGCTCTCAGACAGATCACTGATAAACCGTAGCTGCGCTTCCATCGGGCAAAGCTGGTGCTCCTACAATCTCCCGTGTACGTGTGTTGGCTTACTTGTACGCACAAAAGCTTTCGGGGTTCTTTCTGACGTCTCGCGCCAAGTTAAACTCAAATTCATATTTGGTACTCCATTGCAGATCTTGACATCTGTTGTGCGCTGCCTTGTAGTCACCACACGCTTATTGGGCGCCGTAAAGCTTACAGCCATCTCAGGATTGTCGGTGAATTTTCAGCATCTTCTCTAACCCAAGTTTTCACAATATTTGTGAATGACTGGTTCGTCCTTTCCTCAGTAACGCAAACCATTCTGCGAGGCTTGTTGAACCCTCCTTTAACTACGTTCTATCTATATTGCATGGTACACCCAAGGGAAGTCGGGTATTAGTTGATGTTAATTGCAGCTTGTACAAATTCTTGGACGTTTATGCCACCATATAGATGCATAAGAGTAGTCCAAAGAGAATAATTTCGTGAATAATTTTGCCCAGCGGTTCTTCCATATTTAGACTAGTTATGTTCAATAAACTGAAAAATTGTTTTCCCGTCACAATTTGAACAGAGAAGTCAGAAACATGGGTTTGCACAATGTATCCATGGAGTGGGATTTGGTAACACAGCGTTTTTGTTCGATTAAATGTTGCGTTATCGAAGATCTAAGCTTTCTCCGATCAATCGATGACGTTACATTTGAACCACCCACGCATACCCCACTCATCACCTGTCATCTACAACACAACAAACACTAAATTAATGAAATTTGCCGACCCCCTTATCATTCACACTCTCTAACCTGATCTATGCAAACAACTCGAATGGTTAGTTACATTAGCTTTGCCTTGGTGATTGACCCTCTACCCTATCTCGTCACCCTTTTTGTGTTTTTGCGTTGCGTTGTCCGTTGTAATTAGCAATCTCGTGGTTTTTCTCTCAAATTTGTTATCTCACTGACTATAAAAATCACTTGGACTGCAGTATGCACGTGCACAGATGCAGCGAAATGACCATGGATACATTGGGCAAACCCATGTTTTTGACTTCTCTGTTCAAATAACTATGTTAATGCAGTATTTTGTGACAACTGTTTCCAGCAGCGAGCATCTCCGTTGCCCTAGGTACCTCGTTGTCCTTGTCACATGTTGTGAGAAAGCTCTTTCCTGTAGTCACTTCAGAAACCGTTCACATTGAGAACCTGCAGACGCACATCCATGTGCTTACAGGATATCTCCGGAAAGTTGAAGTCACCTATTCTGAGAAACGTCTGATAACTAACCAGGTTTTCTTGCATGATCTGCAAAAGCTCTGTATCTGCCCAGAGAGTCGCAAAAGGGGCATGGCAGACGCCTAGTATGCCTTTCGGCCTTCTTCCCAGTTGGACACAACATCCTACTGCTTCGATGTCAGGGGTAAATAAGACCAGCTGTGTTTCCCACTGGCTGGGGGAAAAACCTAACTAATATCAGTACACCACGTCCTTGTCAACCGTCTACTCTATCCTACCGGTAGTTAATATGGCTCCCTGAATGGGTACTAACTTCCTGTAACCAGGATTTCGTATTATTTGCGATTTCGGATCCCTGGGATCCTGTTGCGATCTCTCCCTATTTTTCACGAACACTACAAGCAAAAAACTTATCTACTAGGCCCGAGGAGAACAGCTGGTGTAGAAGATATAAGTCACCCCTAATTCACCTGACTTCCAGAGGATACAGATCGACCGCAACTAGATGTTCAGGATAGGAAAGGTGTTCTATTTTAACCCCCGCTTTCGTTTCCGCTCTTTGAACTCGTTCAAGAGCATTACGATCACTTATCAGGCAGGAGTGAACAACGTGACTACAATATTCTAGGAAGGGACGGATATGGGTGCCGTAAAGGAGTGGAAAGTCTTTCCTGGTGATATGGGGGAAAGACCTTCGAAAAAGGTGAAGAACACGGAAGGCAGATTTGCTGGCTAACTGGTTATGGTGCGAAAAAGAGAGGTTACTATTCAACCAGAATCCTAGGACCTTGTGCAAGTTGGTATGTTGAAGAGGTTGCGTACCACTTATATGAAACGAGACTGGAAGGGAGTTCCCAAAAGTCTTGCCTACACTCTTGCCATCATTGATGGGCAGATTCCATTCCACAAACTAGTGTTCTACAGCATCCATAGATGCCTATAGTGTGTAGGTATCTGTGCCCCAGATAGTGACATTATCTGCATGCATAGATACGTTTGCAGGTAATGCGCTAAGTAGACCGTTAATATGATTGAGGAAGAGAAGAGAACCAAGAACAGGTCCCTGATGGACACCGGTTGTATTAGGGCTAGGTTACGATGGTGTGCCGTTTACCCTTACAGTAAAAGTGCGGTGAGAGCGAAAGCTGTCAATGAGTGACAAAAGAGGATCAAGGATTCCGCACTCCCCCAGCTTGTGTATGAGTGGGACATTTGGGACCTAGTCGAAGGCTTTGGCAAATTCTATGTATGCGCGTACGAGAATTTGCCTTAATCATAAGCCTTTATTAAAATATCCACGACAGTCAGCATAGTTGTGATGCAAGATCTGCCTAATAGAATTCCATGCTGGAAGGTTGAAATTGAATTATTTGCGCAGAGGTGCATCAAGATGGCCTCTTTTAGCACGCGCTCTAGGATTCTGCTCAGTACACTAGTCAAGGAGATAAGACGCTAGCTTAGTGGAAGGAATCAACTACCTTTTTCGTAGATTGAGGAGAGAACTTCGGTTTTCCAGCGAGAAGAAAATAGTCCCTCATCCGTACACCGTTGGAAGAGTCGGGTGTATGGGCCGGCTGAGATGTGCGCCGATTCTTTAAGGTTTCTAGTGTGTACCTTGTCGGGCCCAGTAGAGAAGTTCCTTAGTTTCTTTTCTACGTCTAACTAAGAGAAAGTAACCTGGGTGAGCGTGGAGTTTAGTGGAAAGGGTTTTAGTTCTGGATGGGTAGTGATGGGAGTGGAACTGAAGATGATCTGGTAATGCTTTTTATATTAGCCGGCAATCTGTGAAGGGGCCGTTACTTCTGTCCCGTCTCGTAACTTGAGGGCAAGAAAAAAGTGAGGTGTGCCACGCAGTCAATGGATACACTTGTACAGGAAAAGTCTGTTCTTTTGAGCCCATTCAAGTATAGATCTTTGAGTGCGTACTTTGTAGTCTCTAATATAAAAGCGGCAGATGTTCCTGAGTCTTTGGAAGGCTAGTCCATTAGTTTTGAGTCCAGTTTGCTTGTATCTGGGAACAGTCTGGACGGCTCATCTGAACACCTGCGGATACGACGAGAAAGATTTGGTTTAGAGCTAGAGTTTGCGAGGACCCGGGGGAAAGAACCTCTCGTCAGCTGACGTGACGATTTGTTCGATATGTTCTGTGAGATTGTATGTGGGCATGTCCAGGGGAAGGCCGTTAAACTGTGCCTTAAGAAACTTTCTCAAAGAACTGAAGTTGGTACGCTTGAAAGATCGAAACATCTGTGCACAGTCCATTTTGGTTGTCCACTCCGTAGTGAATTGAAATAGCAGGTCTACGTAGTCACTCTTTCCGAGAAGTGGAAGCGATCTGTTGTCTTCATTCATTATAATCAGATCTGGCAATTAAGGAGCCTGACCTGTTACGCGTTTCCGCATATTTAGTAATAATAATAATAGCGGTATAATTCATGCTAATGCGCAAATGTACAACAATGTAAAAGTGACGATAGAGTCGAAAATATAAGTACGAAGAGAGCAAGAACGTAATTTTTAAACGGGTACGGAGGATATCGTAAATGCGCATAGCGGTAAGATAGAAACACAAAGCGGAAAAGGTTATATGACGGAGTACTGGGGTGATCTGTTATGTAAGGCAAATTAGTTTAGACATCTGTCTTATGAAAACATTTGGTGAGACACAAAACTGAATGTTGGAACATCCGCTCGTGAGAAAATGCAAAAAGGAGTTCGAGGAGCAGAAGGTGTATAGTGCAGATAAGAGACTCATAATTTCGCATAAGCGCTGAAAACGACCTACAGACGAGCACAAANCTTTAGAGAAATACCGCAGGCAAAATACCAGAGTAAAGACGATCAAGTGGTTAATTGCCTGCGAGTTCTGGAGAATAAAACGGGTTATACGAAGAACATTTGAGTCCAAGTAGCACCGACAGCATTTTGACGGAAATGCTCAAACAGAATTCGTAAAACCTAAACTGACATAAAATAAGTGATTCCGATTTGGATCTGAGGCGTCAAAACAGAATTGTCCAGTTAGGGATGTATAGGAAGCAAAAGAGAGAAAAGAAAAGCAAGAGAGAACCTGACTACAATTTAGAGAAATTCAGCAGGCAACAAACCAGATGGAAGACGATCAAGTGGTTAGGAGCTTGTGAGTTCAGGGTGAAAAATCAAGTTATACAAAGGACATTCTAGTCCACGTTGCATCGACACCATTTGAGTGGACGTTTTCACACGGAGTTCCTACAACCCTAATTGAAATAAAAACAGTTACTCGTATTTGGCTCTGAAGCATCAAAACAGATTTGTCGATTAAAAATATGTAAAACAAACACAGGCGAAGAAAGAAAAGCAAGGGAGAATCGGCTGACGCTTGGAAAAATTCAGCAGACAAGGTACCAGAGTGAAGAAGATCAAGTGGTTGAGAGCTTGGGATTTCAAGAGGAAGAACGAGGTTATTCGAAGTCAACTTTAGTCCAAGAAGCACCGACACCATTTGAGCGGAAATGCTCAGACGGGGTTTCTGAAACCTTAATTGACGAACCATATGTCTTTTTATTGATGACCTTTAGGCCAGTATTATGTAAGGTGCATCTCCTGCGCTCCCTTGTACTTTCATCCACATATGATTGTGTTTTTATAACAGTACCTTGTATCACTCTTTGCACTTCTAAGGAGGATAAATGTATTATAGACTACAAAACCTCCGGTGGAAATAGAACAATTTGTCTTGGAGGAGAGTGTTTTATTTACTGCAAAGAATCCTTCCCATTTACTTTCTTGCCACATCCCGTTTTGGACGATTCGGAAGATTCAGTGTAGATAGACATAAAACTGAAATCTCAGTAAATTCTTCTTGGTTGTATCTATCGCTGTCCTGAGTCATATAATGACAACTTAATAAATATTACCGGTGTTTTTAATCCAGTTGCTGACCTTCCGATTTCGCACAAATTTATCTGTGAGGACATTACTTCCCCAGGTGTAGGCGCTAGCTCATCAATACCCCGAGCTCATAAGTATAGGTTGCAAACGTACGTTCGTACGAGAAGAGAAAGAGGCGATTCCCGAAATGGAGGACGACCTGTATAGTAAAGACCTGCACAGCAAAGGAGAGATACAGAGGTGTGAGCAAGCGTGCGGAAAGTGAAAGCAAACATGTGCTGACCAAATAGGTGGCCTTGGTGTGATAAAACAATGAGGTGCCCAATAGGAAAGGTACATTGAGAATGGGATGTGAATGGTCACTACAGAGCTCCCCCCTTGAAGGCTAGAGAGAGCCTTCGATAAGGGGGCATGGATTGTTTGATGAGGTTTGCAAGTCCCCCTAAAAACGGATAGTTTTGTGCGTTGCCAAGAAACTATGGGGAATTAGTTCCAGGTGATATGGCAAGGATTGTTGGCCCACAAAAGAAATGTGGGGAAATGAGAATGTCATTGATAAAGGTTTGCAGGTGCATCTTCGTTTCGCTACTTGCCCCGGTTTGGTTTGTCATCAGAGAAAATAGGAGGACCGTCGCAGCTGGGCACGAGCCAGTAAACAACTGATGAGGCCGTCAGAAAAAGGCCTTCAATACCCATTTTCTGCTCGAGCGGTGGGAAGGTTGGAGAACGTGCCAATCTTTTTTCTTGCTGCGTTTTCCCGGTCGAAGTTTTCTTCATGTGTTCAGTTCAGTTCAGTTTGCACAGGACAGTAGTGGCCCAGACCACTCGTGCGTCCAGATAGTTGTGCTATCAGCTAGTCGCCTTGGCTTCCAACACTGCTCGTCAAAGGTTCGTTCTGCTTGTTTCTGAAAGGCAGAATA
>UZAN01056880.1:0-13261 GCA_900618425.1 Echinostoma caproni
TATCTTATACCATATCTGCATAGGCGACTGAGAGATCGTTAATGTCCAAGTGAAGACTGATTATGCATGCCACACGTAACGAAATGTGCATCGGATCGACTGCCTTCTGTTTCGTTCAGTTTTGTGGGCTGGGNCAGTTCATTCACCCATGTTCACCTCAAGAACTCCAACCTCTGTCACTGAACCAATATTGTTATTCCAATAGACCCCTGATTCTCGTACATAGCTCGGATTGCACCGTAAGCCCAAAACTCTACCCTGGTCGTAGTTACTGTGACCAGCTTTGAGTATTGAGTCAATGGCAGAGCTGTAGTGGGCACGACACTGTGCGCCATCCTTCGTGCTTATCGAGTAATGTCCCACTTGGTTGTCACAAACGTGGCTTCACCGACCCACCGACTCGACGTCCGTCACAGAGCTCGACAAGATGCACGACTGAGGTCTGCTTCATTTCAGCACAGAAAGATCGTGGGAATACAGGTGGTCGATCCGGGGGTAGAAAAAATGTATGATCAATTGACCAATGAGATGCGCTGAACGGAAGCGGATCCAACCACAGCATTTCTTTCTCAAATCTAAGTGATGGTTTCTCACTTCCAACTGACGGTTTCGCGAATGAAAATTATAGTTTCTCAAAGCTATCTTAAAATGGTGTGTACAAGTCACTATGAGTCAGTATTGACCTTTGTGCATCCAGGTGAACGAGCATTCATCTTTGTACACCATTTCTACGTACTCACAAAAGTTAATATTCACGGCAAAAAAGAAAATTGAGATGGATCAGAAATTATTTATTTCCAGTAGAAAATAAATTACGTAATTTTTTGGAAATTGTCTTCAGATGAACAAACAATATATGTTAAAAGAAGTTAAAAACCTATAAATGTACCAGTAACTGAAAGTTTAAAGTTCGAGCATGTGAAGGACGTAGAGATAGCAGCTGTTGAATGTTCCGTGTATAATCGATGGTGATTATCACATAGTGCTCATAAAGTCAACTTTTCACATGAAATAACGTGTTCCTGATTGATAGTGTCCACAGGTTTGTCTCTGGATAAGCCATTAAATTCAGGTGTTTTATACATCTAATCAGTAAGTAAAGGACTCCATTGTATCTAGAGGAGAGAACAATCATGAAAAATTTCTTTTTTTTGCATAAGCTTATTGGAGAATTCGATTCGATTTCATGGTGAGTCTCGTCATGTACACAACAAACAAAGTATGAGCTGGAAAGTACTTTACGCCTATCTCAACCTGGTTAGGTTGAATCTGAAGTTAAAATTCATCAATCCAACTGCGGATCAACCTCGGGATTTCCCTCGCAAATAGAATCCAAACATACTTCCTCAGTTTGAAGCACCGGGAACCTGATCAGACTCTGTTACTTTTTGACCATATGCGACATTCTACAAACTATCTTTGTAAAATTGTTACCAGCACCTCACTTCTCTTATCTTAGTATCAGCTTCCAGGGATTTTACTGGTTTGAAAATATTTCACACCTTACTATTTGAGTCACCAGCGTAGTAAGGGAAGTTGAGTAAACAAATGTTATTTGTGGTTACTTTGTAAGGCATATATTTGAAAACGGCAGTAGCAATAACTGAGAAATGGAGACTTTGGTTTGGTTCATGTGGGATGTAGTGCAGTGGTGAATCGTTTGCAAATCTCATCTCGCCCGTTGAGAATCTCATGTCAAGGGGACTGTACTTCAGCCTCACATGATTCAAGTACAGGAATAAATTGCAATAAAAAAATATACCATTGCAGATAGTTGCTACACTTTACAGTTAGGCAACTCAATGTTTGACAAAGTGAATGTTCAAATAAGAAAATATAGTCATTGTACCGCAGGTAATAACGGATACCCGTTTGGCAGCTGGTCATGTGACTTGAAACAAATCTAAATGGTTGGCTATTCCATATAAAGTATAATTACTCTCGGAGTTTGACTTCATCGCGAACCACAAAGGAACTGCAAGTGTCAGACGTATCTACATTTCCTGGGTTTTCCATTGACCGTAGTGTGAAATTCAGTTGCAGACACACTCATACACGCAAAAAATGAGAACAATAAAAGCCAGTAATTGAAATGAATTCCCAACCTTTGTCGGACACTTTGGAATGTGTGGCGTGTGATGTGCTGCCAGCGTATCGGTCGCATGGCGAGTTCTAATTGTTCAATCAACATGAAAGAATATCTTGGGATAGACTACTAAACCGGGAATGTGAGTGACAGAATTGACCGACAGATTAGCTAAAGAAAGACAATAGAACATGAAAAGGAAAAAAATATATAGTTCAAGTTGCGGAGCTATCATTGGTTCTCGTGTGAGTTAAATGTATAACCAACTAAATTGATGATTAAATAGTGACTGAACCAACTACCTGGATACATTCAAGCGCTTCTGAGTCCACTCACTATTTGATACCGGGAATAGTTCACGTTCGTCTTTTGCAACACGTGGTGCGTATCTTCCGACCTCGAAAATTCGTGGTCGCGTATTTTGTTTTTCCATGTGGTTTGATTGATACAGTCGTAGAAGTGCATCACCTCTCCCAGAGATGAGTCTATTGTCTACTCACATTTACTTTACTTTGATAACCAATCGGTAGAGAGCTTGATGTTGTAGATCCGTGAACCGTGCAGAAATAATGTGGGCAAATAGATTACTCGAGGAACCCTATCGTGTATGTTTTGGCACCAAGGGGCCATGCATCAATGACTAAAAATCTGTCAATCGAAAGTGAACTGGGAAAGTTGAACAGAATTATGCATATACTCAAATGGGGATATTTCACTCTACCGAAACCCAACTGCATACTTACGTGATGAAGTCTACCGTTGCAAAAGAGAGAGCTATGAATGTTATTACATAACGTCGGACAGATGTGTCTTTTCTATAGCTCGACAGCCAAGCATCTATCTGTTCTTTCGAGCTCACATAATCCTCCAAACGAGGAAAGTTGTTTGCCATGCAACCGGAACGTTAGAATTAGGAAAGCCATGGCACGAGATTTACGATCAGAAGATGAAACAACCGACTCAAAAGTACACCTGGTTTGCTGTGTTGTACCGTGCTACTTCGAGGCCAGGGCTCACGGACTCTCATCCAAAGCTCTCAAATTTCAATCCGCTCTGTTCAGCAGTTGTAATTGCATGGCTAATCTCTCTCTCTACCAAAATGTTGTCTTTATAATCACATGGTTCTTAAAATTGGCCGAACGTTCCCGTCCCTGGATTGATCGAACGTTTCCGAAAGTGGCTCTTGAAGGGGTGAAGAGGGACAAGTGATGAAAATAAATGATATTGACCGATGAATCAATGTATTACCTACTCAAGAGCAATCGTCAAATACGAATTGCTTTTCATGTCCCTGTCTGATCTGTCACGGAAAAAGCTTCCGTTTCACAGCGCCGGACAAACGAGTTCAATTGTAGTCCACACACGATTCGGTACCCCGATTTGTGGATAGATGATTGATGATAAAGAGAGGAAGAAACCGAACTTTATTCGGCACAGGGCTACCGGAAAGTCACAAACAGCTGCTAATCTCATTCCAGATACCAGTCCTGATTTATGCAATCGCGGGACGGAATGTTTTTGCGCTGGAGTACATTATTGACGGACTAAGGTGATTCCCATCGTAGCTTGTCGTTCGGTTCAGTACTACGTCTAACCTAGCGGGGCCTTATGTGATTCGCCACTCCAAGCTACCGGGGCTTAGGTGACCGGTTTCCATCACTGAACAGCAGGTCCTCTTGACTATGGAGATTTTCTCGTCTACTGTCACTCACATTAAGGTGTGTTGTGAAAACAACTGGCACTAAGCAAACAGTTGCGTGTGACGTGATTGTTCTATCAGGAAAATTGGTTTTGAAAGTTTTGAACGTAAAGCACAAAAACACATTTGATGTTTAGATAATCGACAGACAAACACATGGACAAAAGCCCTCGGGCTCAAATCTAATTCGTTGTTTTGTACTATTTCAATCAATCAAACAAAACATGACCACCAAGAATGAATGGCGTAGACGGAAAGTTCACTGGAACACTGTGCGGATTAGCACTGCGCCCGTTTTATGGAACATTGATACGCGGCTCATACTTAGATCATTCGCGCATTTCAACCAGTTAAACATGAACTAAAAAGACAATGTGAAAACAAGAGAATATCCGCGTCTTTTTTGGTTGTTTTAACGTTTTATCGTGTGTCTGTTTTGCTGTATGTAATATGATCCCGGAACTCGCTTTGACTGTTCGTTCAAACTGGGCTTTAATTCTTCACAATATTATTTTGGTTTATTATTGGAAACAAAACTTTGACTTCCTCAAACTGAATCGTTTCTTTTATAAAATGTACCAATGTATAATTTCACATGGTCGATATGGAATGTCACTTTGCTAGAAGTGGCTAGAGTGATGGCAACAAAAGCCCCTTAACACCCGGTTTCGAACGTGATCACGCTGGGGAAATTTCAATCTAGATCCCTTTTTGGACACCCACACTGAAATGATGTAAACTTCAAGTTAGTAATTACAGGAAATGAAGGAGAACGTGATTCCCTAAAATCAGCTGAGGATAACGCTATTGTAAGGACGGTGTCTCGTTGCGAGCAACTCAAATCACTTTTGTGCATTATCCCCTTCATCCTTTTAGCGATTTCGCTGCATTGAACAGCAAAAATATTCTGTAAAATTTCAGAATAACTCACGTAAATGATCAAAACAACTGTGTGAGGTGTCAGCAGTAAGCAACGTTTGCATTATTTAAGTATTCTGGTTAAATGGTACTCATACCTTTGAGTTTTGTTGACCTGGTTGATGGAACCATGACATTGCTAAACATTCATTGCGTGTTTCAGATGGAAGCAAATAAATTGAAAAACGACAAATTGTGAACCATTCTCGACGGACCAGACTGTATGCATTGTAACGAACATTCGCCAAGTCAAACTAGAATCATATTGATTTCGCCAATAGATTCAAATTACTTTGCTGGTCTATTTGGCGCTCGGTTTGACTTCGCTGACGAATGCCTGGTGATTGACGAGGAATACACTAAGAGAAGAAAGATTGTTAGCTGATCTGATTCTTCAAACAAATCCATTTTACCGGTCATAAAAGTCAGTATTTGTCTGACCTGAATGAGAAGTAAATTCCGAGTGCCTCGTTATTTGGCTCTTCTAGGTGACACACTGGTTAGTGCAAAGTTCGTTGTCGTGTTCAAGCAGGTTTCCAGTGACCACCATCCTCGAAATGTTGTCGAAAAACTCATATTGCTTTTAGATGAAGCTTCATATCGCATGTCAAGCTAAGTTTATCATAGACATATTTGAGAACTCATAAAATATTGATTTTTTTCATATTTATACAGTTTTTTATATCGGCTTGTTCGAAATTTTAACTCACTGCATTATCGCTCAACAGCCCGGATCCAAATCTCATCGATAACTTTATCCTGCATTGAAGATAGAGATAGTTTAGCGACTTTGATAGTGGCTGTCAATAGCCAGGATGCGACAGATATTAGAGGAAACTGACCAATTCCAGTTAGTCACCAACTTGATAGACTCCATAACAAAACGACTGGTCCCATTGTTCAAAAATAAGCAGAGCAAATAGGGTAGTGACAAAATGAAATTAAAATGCATGTATCACGCTAAAGAATCATCTAATAAATTAATTCTTTTAATAGTCGTCCCGCTGAGATTTCATTGTCTTGTAACTAATGAACCACCAACTGTCGTAAAATCGAGCAATTGTACGTTTAGATGACGTCTAACTAATAGAAGCAACAACGTTATTTTCTCCCATATTCCATCAAGTTTACGAGGTGAGGTTCAGTCCTACTTTTTTTCGATTATTTATCCGAATTCGGAATCGAAAGCGAGATTTGACATAAATTGATTTGATTTCTCTCTTGAAAGCAAAAGAACCGTTTTCCACCACTCGGAGATAGGGGCTCATAAGTGACAATTGTGCGAATTCCAATTTTAAAAAACATTTTCGACCTACGTGTGAACCAATATCAATGAAGTGATTTCTCTGTAAGAAAAAAAGGAAAATCTTTCACGTGAAACACATTGTACAATACATACATTGTTTTTCAAAAACAGTCGCATTTTTGCTTAACCATGGTTATAAAAACGATTTTCCGCGTACGTGACTACAGTCCAGTATATCAACAGATTCGGACGATGTGATTTACGTAGTGTGGTGTGATAAACTACTTTGAATAGATGAACACAGAATCAGGCAGGACAAACAGACGGCTGTGTTAGTTACAATTTGACTTGTGTGTATGAAATGACACACTTGTCGTCAAGTAAGTAAATGTCATTTGCAACTAACTACGGGAACCATGCTTCTTTACTGCACGGGGGACTTCAGCAGCAGAAAACTTACTGTTTTTGTTGTTATCGTTTTAATTCGACACCCAGCTTCTTGTGATTGCTTAGGTGTAAGAGAACCCTAGTTGTCTGCGTACAACTAGCCCACCCAAGCATGCTCATTACAAACACCACTGTCGTGTTTTGGTAATTTTGTGCGATACAAGCTCTTGTTCACATTTTTAAACGACTGAATGCTACTCAGTACTGCATTTTGGAGAAATAAAACATCTATTATTGCTGTGTCTGATCAAAGTGGATATGAAGCATACCGCTAAGTTATTGAATAATTTCGATACGAGTATCTGCGCTTCAGCCGTGGAGTAGCAATCATTTGTCACAACAAAGAAAGATAAAAATAACCAAGAATGTGATTACGAACGAAGCAAAATTTCCCGAACTTTATTCGTAATAATAATAATAATAATAACTCACTTGGAATTATTGAATATACAATGGCACAAACAAACTACAACTCCATCTCCTACCATTTTTTATTTGTAATATTTAAACGGTCAACTCCCAAACTGTCACTTACGGTCCAGGGTATACGACAGTTAAAACTCTCAAGGTAGGTGATAATGAGAGAAAACAGTCTACATAGAGGTATACGGGTACCCAAACAGTGGGTTCGAGGTAGTTAGTTGGTGCTCGACACAAAATGAATGTACCGCACAGGTGTGAATCTTAACAACGATCTGTTCGTGTTTGTTTGTTTGTTTTTTTGGGGGGGAGGAGCCCCGTGAAACCGAAAGGAAGCAATACAGTCATCGATCGATTACATTAAGTGACCGAAATTTCCGTAAACCACAGAGCATCACACAAAATGTTCTGCATATGGGTGCAGATGTGAGAAAATGCGCGGAAAATTCATCAAGTTCCATTTTTCGTGTTTGTGATCAGATCTGGTTCATTACTATCAGCGAAGGGACGATGCACAGCACAGAGTTAAAGTAAAAAAAACTGCACGCTCTGGCAGATGTCTAGAGGGCAGTTTTGTCAATGTGTTAATTGTTCATCATCAGGGGCTGCTTTTGGTTGATTACAGTACATAACATCTGAGCAATCGAACACGGGATTTTCGTTCCAAAAATCAATTTGAACAATTTTCTTCGCAGCCATGTGGAATGACATTCAACCCCAGTCATGTGTGAAATTTTTAAAAGTCATACGGAAAATTATATTGTCAACCGCTTCTAGGAAAATGATGCTGGAGTGTTGTTGGTTTTGTTGGTAAATGCCCCCAATCATGTTTCATGTGAGGTTATGTTGCTTTTCACCGAAAAAGCAATTGCTAGATATTGTTTGTGCTGTTACATCTCCAAGATCATGAAGATTTCGAGAATGGAATTGAAATAGTTCCTACCCGATAAAATTCCCCTCAAAGTGGTTGATAAAGTGTTTGCTGAGCTCAGTAGAGAAGCCTTAGTTCACGTCTCAAACTTGGTGAACCGAACGCTTGAGAGTCAAGAGAACGCAATAACGAAACGAGGTGAACAAACGAATTGTGTAGCTGCGTGCAACTCATCTCTATGATACCCATTACCTAACATGTCTGATTGCAAATAGTTACTGTATGCATATAATTGTTGTAACTTTATCTGCTTTCCTCACGGATAACTTTGACTGTGTCAGATATGTGAGTTTTTCCTCCTGAAGTCTTTGCTGTTCTCGCTTGCTTGCCAGCCAAACCCAATTTCATACGCAACTTCTTTTATTGCATATACAAAGATACTATTTTCAAGAAGGGGGAAGCGACCAATCAAAGGGCTGCCGTTCAGCGTACAATGGGGGAAGTCAGGCGGTGATGGTGGTGGGATTCGAACATACGTTCTGCGGTGGGGTAATTTGCCCACCTTTATCGGTCGGCAATCGCCACCACCGTTTTCAAGTAACTCACCGGAATTATGTTAACTGCGCGTCATAAACGAATTCATGGAAAGTGATATACAGAAGCAGTTTGCGGTAGATCTGCAACTGACTACTGACAAAGTTTACTGATACTGTTCGGATTCGAGCTCACGACCACTGGTCCAATAAAATGCTGACCGAAACAGCTTAAACACGAAACAGAATGAAGAGCAATTTTTGGTAGGTAATAGTCTAAAAAATATTTTTTTTCCTTCCCTGGATATAAAATAATATGCGTGGAATTTGGGAACTCACAACTTTGAATGCTTTGTTAGCACAGATTATGAATTTTGAAGAAGAAAAAAATGCTCATAGCCTCTAATTCATCATCGGCAAAACTGTTCATGGACTTTAAATTCTAGCGACCGAGTTTGGGAACAGGCAAATTGAGGGTAAAATAACTGTCCCGATTCTCGCTAAACGTGCCCCTGTTTATTCCCTCAAACCTTTCAACCATCCGGCCTCACCTCGCGCGCCTGCCTGAGTGCGTGCGTGCATGCACCTATGTGTACGCGGGAGTGTGAAGGTCATTGGAACGGTATCAGAAACCCTGGAGAGTTAATCCTTTGAGGTCACCTGTGAGTCCACAATTCCCTTGAGATGGCTTTTGTCATCTTCTTCTTCTCGATCGGGGTCACGATCAGCAGGTAGGTAGGCAGGCAAGCAAGTCCATCCTCTAACTCAACTATCTGACTCTATCACACCGCACTACTGGTTCCGTATATCAACACATTGCAGATAGTGTGTCAGATAGTGTGATGTGTAGGAAATCGATGACTGTCTGATCCGTGGCAAGAATGACAAAGGGTAATCGGAACCGGTGAACAAATTTTTTTCTTGAACACGTTTTTCCCTGCAACATTGCGTGACCTCTACTAATTCACCCGTTTCGGTTTCCGATCTTGTTCAGTTGGTTGAACATGCGTTGGTGCACGTGTGTGTGTGTGTAGCGGGAGATGGCGGTAATGAAAATGGCGATTTCCGCCAACGTTGATTTATTTGTTTCCGTCTGAATATGACCAAAACACATTGGTCTGTGAGAATTGAAATTGCTCACGACAAAACTGATAGGCTTATTAGAACTAATTGTGAGCTGACCTGCTTCCCGGTCATGGATATATGAGAGGTGCGGGAGGAGGGTGGGTAGAGTGAATGAGTCTTCAAATTCCATCCATTACCACATCCGTTTTTTGGATACTTTCCATTATTTTCATTTTACTCTGTCGTTCACCTTTTAACCAAACTAATTTCGTTTCACACTGTTACAAGTTCAAAGCAACAGTATGCGGTGAGTAGGGAACTATTTTACGACGTGCGTTTTGTCAGCCTTGCGGTCACCTGCCTAATCTTCAATCTTTGAATGAGGTCACCTTTTTTGTCTCACCGTGATGTTCGTGTGCAGTTGGTTTTAAGGTCATTTCCCTGAGTGAATTGGATCGGTCGTTGTCAACTGGTAAGCGGCCCTCCGAAAGCTGGAGCACTGTCGAACGTAACGTGAGCTTATTTGTAACATTAATTGAACAGATTTCATTTACTTTTCCGAGGTGATGAGAGATCGCTGGTCGGGCTGTTTATCATTTTTTTCTTTTTACTTCCTTTTATTGAATATAGAAAGATACCTAGTCCAGGAAGGAGGAAGCGGCCAATCAAAGGGCTGTAATTCAACACACAAATGGGGAAAGTCAGGCGGTGGTGATGGGATTTGAACACACATCCCCGGGGTGATAATTTGGTGATGTTACCACCGGACCACCACCGAGTTCGCAAAACTTCACAATGACGAGTTGGAATTACGACAAAATCAGGACTGTCATGTCAAGTGGATCTCGATTCCTCGTTAGCTTGCATAGGCCATTCGTCCTGGAAACTAACTCCTTCCCCGCAACTCCTGGGATGTATTATCACCCAGGTGTTCGGTAAAAATCGAAAGGTTGTAAATAAGCCGCGTTCGATGGACAATTCAGGGAGCAACCAGTCAAATCATCTGGCATGGTATTGTGCAAGTTGACCAAATGGGATACAAAGTCCTAACAGGAAAGCGATACTCTTAAGTGAGTCCAAAAGTAAGCTCAATGTGCTGTCTGCTACCGAAGTCGAACCCCAGACCTCACTCATTCATGTGCATTTCAGTGAGTGGCTTAAATCATCCGAGGTGGCAGTTCCTGATGGAGAACACGGTGAACACGACTGTGAGTTATTTGTTTATTTTTCAAACAAAATACAGGTGTTAATCCACCTCGTGGTACATGACTCTCATTTTTGAAATACATTCCAGTTTCCGATACTATACCTGTATATTGATGGCTATGGGTGAAGGGTATTTAGCCCGAACTTTATCTCGCTTAACTTCACAGACTACAACGATCCACGTAGAGTGACGCGCAAAACCCGGAAGACAGTGTCTTTCAACAAATAGGTTTCTTCTACAAAGGCGGTACTGAAATACAGTTTACAATAGTGAAAAATATGTAAACCTCAAACTGTGGCACTAGCCGGTTAAAAACACCGGAAGTCAGTAATTCGACAAGCAAGAACTGCGAACAAGCAGGCGCGCAGTGCGATGACACCGACCAATGTCGAACAGGATCACATGAATCCGTGGTGGTCAATAGTGAGAAGCGACCTAGAGGGAACCAATCACAACACAGTGGGTGTAAATGTGTCATCGGGGCCCGTCGTGGCAGGACAGTGCGGTGAACCGGTGTAGGTGTGTGCATGTGTGTGTAAACAAGTGTCAGAGTCAGTCGATCATGGGTACGGATCGATGGGACGGGTGAGACCGACAGAGGTCAACGTAATGGGGCAAACATACGAATAGTGGGGCGTATGTGTAAACGGCGTGGAGAACAGTCATAGGCACGGATCAATGAGGGGATGAAATCAACATTACACGATTAAATGGAAGACAATGGACGATAGGATAACGGTGCCGGGTGTGTGTATGTGAAGGGCGTCAATATGGGGCAGAATTTATTCTACACTGCCCTTCTCCCCAAGCCGCCATGCCCATGGCTTAGCTAACCCAATACGTTCTGCCCTGCACACTTAGACACACGACCAACAAAAATGGTACAATTTACTCTTGCCAAAATCGCGGTCGTATACTGACAGTGCGCCGTTGTACCTACTCTACTCCTTCCAACAGGCATAGTCTCCTAATATCTCTCGTAACAACGCCCTTAACAGTCCGAATTTCAACCTTTCCTACTCGGTGATCTGCATCTGCTGTAGCGTTCACCACCACTCCTTTGAACCAGGAGTTCCTCGGGACCTGGCGATCGTTGATCAGGACGAATTCGCCCTTCTGTAGGCTACGTCTATTCGTGAACCATTTTTCGACGGATCCGTAGAAGAGGAACGTATTCGGATAACCAACGACGCCAGAAAGTATCAGCTAGTAAGATTCCTTGTCTCCAGTATCGTGTGCACCTTTCTCTAAGGTCGATAGTCGTGCCGAACAGGTTAGGATTTCGGTTCGGTAGTAGTAGATGGTTTGGTGTTAGTACCTCGATGTTGTCGATGTCATCTGTCACGGGTGTTATTGGTCTACTGTTCAGAATTCTTTCTACTTCCGTTAACGATTCATCCGTGAGAACTTGTTCACGAGACACGACACTCACAATTCTGCGGATTGAGCGAATCATTCGTTCCCATACTCCTCCGCGATGACTAGCGTTTGGCGGGTAGAAATGCCACTCTATTCCTCGCGGAATCACTTCATCGTTTAGACGATCACTATGTAACACCTCACCAAGATTTCTCAGATCAAATTCTGCACCAGTAAAGTTCGTTCCTTGATCACTGAAAACCTGTTTCAGAAACCCCTTTCGGTTAACGAACCGCGTGAACGGTATCAGAAACAAGTCGACTGAAACAGAATGCGCCACCTCTAGGTAAACGGCCCGAATTTTCAGACATGTGAATATGCATCCATAGCGTTTGACGTGGGCTCGACCTTGTTTCACGTAGAAGGGACCGAAGAAGTCGACTCCGATGCAAAAGAATGGTGTGCCCGTTTCTACTCTGGCTTGCGGAAGATCCGCCATCAGCTGTTTACTCGGTCTTGCAGATCTGATCCTGCATCAAATACATCTATGTAAAAGTCGTTTAACTGAACAAATTCCATTTAGGATCCATTACTTCCTTCTCAACACGGATAAAACGTGAGTCATTCCCATATGTCCTTCGAACTCATGATGATGTCTGATAATAAACCCTGTCACTGGATGTCGTCCGGGCAATATTATTGGATGTAGTGGTTTGAGTATGACCGGTAACAGCTTCCTTACCGGCGAATTTCGACTGAAACCTCCCGCGTTCGAGGTAGATCCTGAATTAAAAACACTGATTAGCTGTGGCGTTTGTTTCGGCACATATTGTAGTATTCTATTCTCCGCTTGTCGCATTTACCCCACTTGTACCCGTCCGGTGATTAAGTGTTCACCCGCTGGTCTAACTTTATATCGCAAATAAGTTCCAAACGCCGAAAGTATGCTACCACTTTCCGAAGTCTGTTCCATGAGGAAAAATAGTAGAGTAATGCATCCGTCGCGTTTTGGGTGGTGGTAGTAACTGTCACAATAGCATCCCTTTTTAGTTGCGGCTGGAAATCCGATTGATCAAGGTGAAGGTCCTTTAGACTAGGCCAGGTGTCTGGATCGGATCTCGAAAACGAAGGAACGTTAATCCACAAGTCTAATCAATCCTTCTGCTGATCACTGATACCCCTTGAAGCTATGTCAGCTGCTCTCTGCTGTTGGAACATAACGCCACTGGGACATGGTAGTATTTTCACGGATTAACTCGATCCTATTTGCAACGAAGGTTTTATATTGTGATTTGGTGTTGAAGATGTAATGCCAAAACTATCGTCGAGTCTGTTCAAAAGTAGCGATCATCACTACAGAAGTTTAACTGTCTTACCACATGTTGCATTAACTTCACCGCCAAAACGGCG
>UZAN01056887.1:0-13255 GCA_900618425.1 Echinostoma caproni
GATGACTGTCTTGCGTTGTTCATAACATGTGACGAGGCTTTACGCTTTGCAAAGGAAATAACGAAACTTTTCTGACCAGGTGCTTTAAAACTGATAAAGTGGTTATTTAATTCACCGAAACTTGCAGAATTCTTCTCGGAAGACAACAAGAGTAGCAACCTTGTTGTACTACGTCAATTTTATTCCAGTAGCTAGAGAGCTTTAGACGTACAGTGGGACAGAACAACAGTTGTTTTACGTTCCAGGTTCAGTTGTTATATAAGCCAATGATAAGAAGCATCAGTTCCTGGTTTCACCCGCTGGGTATAGTAGCCTCTCTGTGCCTTCCGGCAAAGCAATTGTTGCCAACACTGTGTAACTCCAAAATAGGTTGGGACCAATCGCTCAGTGCCGCAGATGCCAGCATTTGAGAAAGCTGAGTACGATTTGTTAGGTATCTAGAAGTGATTGAGATCTCAAGAAGCATAAGGAACGAAGACTGGGGAGAAAAAGGGAGAACGTAGTTGCATATGTTCTGTGATGCATCCTAAACAGGTTATGGGGCCGTCGCCTAGGTGTGGTGTGTTCCAGGAAGAAAACCGGCTCACAGTGTGCGGCTATTCAGTAAGTCATGAGTGACACCTATCAAATTAAATAACGCTAACAATAACAATGGTATATTTCACGACGAATGACGTGAGGTATGCTTGGGTGCAGGATTATTTTGTACAACACATGGTAGAACATTTGAGTGGACAGTCAGTGGGGTTAAGAAACAGCGGAACGCAATTATGTTTGCGCGCGACAGACAAAGAGAACCACAAAACGGTCAATGGACATTTAGTTCATTTAGGAATTGATAAAAGAGAAAGTGAGCAAAGTAGCACATTTCTGACAGTTCTGTAGATAAGGAGATGGGGAGAAGAAAACGGCACAGGTGGAATTGAAACAATTGAAAATGTTTACACATATCAGTGAGTTGTGTTATTCAAAATTGAGTTCGCTCGGGGGCGAGAAATGAAAATGGCGAGTATTGGACACGGTAAAGATCTAAAACGTTCATCGTGTGGAGGCAGACAGAGACAAAGCCTGAATGGATGAAGTTTTTTGAACGTCTTTTTGTGTATATGCTGATAGATTTATATTTGGAAAATAGAGTTATATTAAATCATGTCAGTACGAATAGCTTTCGAGTAAGATCAATTTTCGGAACAGGGTGATCGAGTCAATACCGGAACAATTGAATTTCAGACCTCACTTGGTCTTCTATCATCGATCAAAAAGCACGGGGCATGAGGTCGCTGCGTGTAGGCCTTCAAACTCATATTGAGTGTGCTTAGGGAAATGGTTTAGTGTAAAGGAGATTTCAAAGGATCCAATTTTTGGTTATTCGGTTATACTTCGGTTTTCTTCTTCAAATCGGACCGATCCGACGGAAGCCGCCGTTATTCTGACAGCAGCAGATCTCTGGAAAGGATGCCGAAAATGGGAAATAGTCTGGGTAGGCTCCTAGCTGATGAGTGGGAGGGGAGAGAAAGCATGCATGTTATTGCTCAAACTAATGCTTCAATTTTATAAAAGTCCGAGAACCGAAAGATTTAGTTGAATCAATTAAATAGCCTCGATCGATTGTCACCAGATAGACCTGAAATGAAAATCAAAATGGGAATCGCAATTCTGTGTTGACTCTATGGCTTCAAAACAGATTTGTTGAGAAAAAGATGTAGAAAAAGCAAAGGTGATAGTAGGAGAGCAAGAGAGGACCTGACTAAGGTTTGGATACAGTATAAGGGCAAGATAATAAGGAGGAGAGAATCAGATGGACAAGTGGAGGTAAGNACATTTTAACCCAAGTAGCAGCAAACCCAGTCGTATCCATACTTTGAATGGAACTGTTTGTGACAGTCCTTGGAAACACGATGGGAAAACTGATGAAACCGGCTCTATCGGACAGGTTCAGCAAGGTGTGGTACTGGACGGATTCAACCTTTGTCAAATGCTATATAGAAAATACTTCAATACGTTTTAGGACATTCAATGCCAAGCGGTTAGCAATTATCCATCCGCAGTCCACGGTGTCCCAATGGCGTCACATCGAGTCCAAACCAAATAATCCTGATCTTGTTTCGAGAGGTATATGAAGAGAAAGAGAACTGCAAACATGGTCGGATGGGCCCATGTTCATACAAATCAATGTTCCAAAAGAATTAGCTCTATTATCGGCTGCAACGGATCGTATGGACATAAAAAGAACACCCGCGCACGAAAACAAACCTAAATCATGGCAGAATCAGAAAAGCTTCTGCATCGTTATTCTCGGATGTCAAAAGTATAAAAGCTGAAATAAAACTGATGGAATCTAGAAGTTCGGTGAACTGAATTTCAATTCTCCTGTTCGCCGAGCTAAGCAATTGGTTTGCAAACGTATCATCACCAGCCGAGGTGACATCATCAGCGCTTGTGAAGTGGCAGTAAGTCGCTTCTACCCGTTTGTTTATATATGTGCTCTTCTCCACCGATTAATTCCGTCCCCTATTTTCACTGTGTTCAAATCGGTTCGCCGTTGAATTGGTGCGAGGGGTTGAGGGTGGGAGGCGAAGGTTGTCCTTTCGTCCCGATTGCGGTTTCCGTTCGTTTTCAGGTCACGGCGTAACCATTTTTGTTGCTTCATTTGATTTTTGAGTTGCATTGGTGTGTATACGTGATTCAGTTCGATGTGCCTGTTTAGTGAGTTGATTAAAGAATGCCTGGCGTGCTTTGACCGGACCTGGTCGATACTTCTCACTGATTTACAGTCAAATTAATGTCTCTCTTGATCTCCGTGGATGGAGATCAACGATACTGGGTCATGTCTCCTGACAGTTTTCTTCCAATCTTTCCGATATAGTGTTTTAAACGGTTCTTGTGGGTCACCTTGTGATCACTAGAGAAACCTCAAGGCGCCTCTATCATTTTTGGCAATTTCACTTGCATAAACATCTCTCCTATGTCAACCGTAACAGCTACTCGTTCTTTACGAAATCGTAGAAGTACATCTATCAAATTTGCGGTGGTGTCTGAATCTTTATAAAGCATTTCAATCAACAATTTCCTCTTATGCTTTACTGCACAATCCAAAACCATACGCAGCATTTCCGGTTATTTTGGGTTAAGTACTACATGATGTGGCAGGTACCAGCGCGGATGAAAGTTGCAATGTAACTGTCCCTCTGGGACTGGCACGGCATACCTCCTCTCTTTAGTCATCTTAATCGTTTGTGTATGACGGAAACGTATCGCTTTGTAATTAATTAGGCGCCACTTCAAGCTGTTCAACCGCATGTGCGTTGACACGTAGTTCCCCTTACCGGTATTGACACCCTTCTTCCATGGTAGTGGGACCACAAATTGCTCAACGATGAACACTGTACCTGACACTACCATAGCGATAGCCTCCGTATCGTCTACGGAAATGCCTCGATCTAGTAACTGGACGTATGTAATTTCTGCATCGTACATTGAAATTACCTGATCCATTACATTTGAGTATCCTGCAACCAAACAGTTGACCGATTTCACTTCATACGACGCGAAACTTGAAAGCACAAAAATCACCCAACCTAATAGCGTCTGAACTGCATAAGGATTTTTTCGACCGCCGAGCCTTTGGTCGAGTGCCCAATGCGCATTCGGCCTGTCGCACCCAATCAATAACAGAACTTTTCCATTAATCTGTTCCACTGGAAGGTCTGCCAAATGGAGCTATTTTACATTCTTTCAGAGATATCTCTAACCGGCTAATGCAGGGGTTAATCTGTTATAAGAACAGCTTACTCCACACATATTGATTCTGTTTCAATATGAGGCAGTACCTAAAAAGCACCGCTGAGAAGGTTTGCCTCCGTTGATCCACCCAGTGCAGTTATCTTTGAGTGGTTTCTTGGTTGGTTAAGCCCCAACTTTCGTAGGGTACTCGTCTCAATAAGCGCCGTATCCGATCCATTATCCAGGAGAGCATACCCGACAGTGTCTTTCCATCCGGTTCGTTTTTAGACCGGCAATAATCCGAGGCTCACACTATCAGTTTGATGTCTAATTGAACCGCGGTGGCCCTCGCCGGCTGGTTTATGCTGTTTAGTTAAGGCTCTCTGGACGACGTGAAGCAAGTTTTGATGTCTACTTTCGCAATGTCACAAGTGGTCTTATTACTGCAGTCATTCGCTTTATGGCTTCCTTTTAAACATACAAAACACAAACCATATCTTCATGCCATGTCCCATCATTTCGGGGTATTTAGCTCCATAAAACTTGAAAAAGGTGAAACGGGGTGATTGTCTGCACAAATTGCACATCGCTGTGCTCTCAGATCATTATTATTCTTGATCAAGTTTACACTGTAATTTATTGGAGGTTGACACCTACTTGAATGATGTACAAACTGGTCGGATCTTCTGCTTCTTCCGCTTTGGTTAGCAGGTTGCCCAAAGCGAATCCCTGCAACTGTAGTCATTACAGGTACAAAATTTGTCATTTCGCTAAAATTAGGCTCTCTGTCATTTGAAGCGGTTTGATCAACGGTCTCCGCCCACTAATGTTGCGGAGAATACGGTAACTCTTTCATTATTTGCTCCAAAGTGGTAAGAGCAATAAGATAAGCCGTGTAACCCATTTGTTCCACGGCGATCACGCAGCTTACCATTCAAATAGCTAGACAAGACAGCACATCAACTTCCACTTTATTCATGTCGAGGCCCTCCAAGAATCATTTATAAGTGCGTGCGCTACCTCGTGTGAGCTTCCAAATAAATCTTTGAGAATTTTGCATGCTCTATCGTACCCTGCCGTGGGTGGCAAAATATTACAATCTTCAATTACGCTCTTACCCCTTCCCTACAATAGTGAAGCAAATTTAACAAGCGTTACCCTCTGTCATTGGTCTTGGAGGCAACATATGTTTGAAACTGCCGAATAGTCTTCCAGTACATTGTGGGTGTCCCATCGGAAGATAGAATCTCTAGTTTAGGACGGTCCTGACGCGCCGTAATTCGGAACGATGTAAACGTGCTTCTCTTATGTTCTCTCTCTAGCTCACGGAACCCGGCTGTTCTGCAAACAAATGGACCACTCGCCTACCAAGTGTCCCATTTGGAATGTTTTTAAATAAATTTCATCACTCAATCTTTTCCGTCCTCATTTGCTATAAAACGGATAGACAACTTATCATCCATTTTTTCTGCGAGCCTTGCAATCTACAATTCTTGTCGTAATGCACTCAGTTAGATTATGCGCTTCTGCTGCTTTATTTCTTTCCGAAAATCACGTTCATTTAACTCAATTAACAACACACTAAACTTGGACTTATCGCTTAGCCGAGTAAACCCACTAATCTTGGAGCTATGAACAGAAAAACTATGCAAGAGTACTTGCCGAGATTCTGCAGTGTTGTGGCCGGATCCCTGTTGTTCTTAATCAAAATCCTTGTCCGTCATACTCATTCTCTGAGTGACAGTACCTAGGAAGCAAATAGGCATGCTTGGATAATTTACAACATTTTCGGTGGTACCACGGCCTGCACCTATCACACCGGATACCACTTTGCACCTGTTGCTGACACTGACTAACACCACAGTGGCCACGTCTGGGCACCATTTTATTAACACGTTAAAGTAAACCGAAAAAGGTACAGAAAGTACTCGCAACCTTAGAGGAAGAACTGCTGAAAGGAAAACCTATGAAACTGCTAAACAGCAGAAACATTTATCAATGACTAGTCAAAACCATTTAGAGTTTAGTACTATGAAATATTTTCCAATATTTCACGGGTAAAAGGAAAACCTGTAAAAATAGGTAAATTTCAGGTGAAATATCCTGAGATATTTTACGTAAACTTGGGAAACGAATCAGTTATCAGTTCAGTTCAATTTGCACAGGACAGAACAGGACAGGCATTGCGTAGTCCGAATGGCATTCGATGCAATTTGGAAAAGCCTAACAGAGTAATTAAAGCGGGATTTGATACATCCGCCTGCTTGACAGGTATTTGATTAAAGCCGCAATTACGTCAATCTTGCTAAAGATTATTTTACCACTGAGGTAATCTGTTGAATCGTGGAATTTTGGTATCGGATAGCGATGCGAGATGGTAAAACTATTAATCCACGGCAATCCATGTAGTGGTGCCCTTATCCGCCGGCCTTCTATGGCACAATGTGCAGTGGCGAGACCAACTGGCTTTGGAAATGGCGTACTATGCTCACCTTAAGCATAACGTCGAACTGTTGTTCGGTTGAAGCTAACTTATCCGGAGCTAAACGACGTGCGCGGCAATGTACGGGTGGGCCCCGTGTGACGATCGTATGGGTAACCGGTGTGGTGACCGGGAGCTTAATTGAAGAGATTGGTTGAGAACAACCTTCTGACAAACGTTGCAACCCGAAATGTACACCGTTGTTTAGAACGGGGCTTAACGCCACAGCGTCTGTTGCTAAACCTTTGAGTGAGTTAGTACTGTCGAAAAGGAGGCGTTTGCCCGTGTCGACAGCGCGGCCGTGATGTGCTAGAAAATTCATTCCAAGAATAGAAAAAAGGGACATCAGCAGTCAAGAACGGCTATCCAACTGCTTCAGATACGTTAAGATCTACAGTGATGTAAGTATTGTGGAACTGTTAGCTGCAGTCAAGTTTAGAGCTTGGGCCGGAAGCCTAGTTTCAGTGGAGGAGAGAGGAATGATGCTCACTTCCTTACCTGTTTCCACTAGGAAGTACACACCACTTATGGAGTCCCTAACGTGGAAAAAGCGGATCCTAGTTCGTGTGCCAACGTATGATACCGTAATCAGTCGTCGGTTTAGTCCTATCCCGAAACGAGTTGACCTTTCCACGAGCACGAATGGATGTATTTGGCAGCATCTTTATCGAAACGTGCGTGGTACGAACAATATTTATAACTATTGTTGGGCGACTTTGATCTAAGGCAATTGCTCGATTGTTGTTTTCTACTAAAGCGTGCTCCTTTAGATTTTCTGTCCATGCTAAAGTCGCTTAGGTTATCAATAAAGGCCTGGAAGAGGCCTACGACAGATGTGGCTGGAGGACGTGGGTAACCACGGCGACCGCGCGTTGACGGTATTGCATGGCATGATCTGCCATAATCGTCAAACGCTCAATGAGCATGTCTTGCGCTGGCACAAGAAGGAATTGGACGTCCTGTGGTAACTTTTGTAACCGCAGTTCCCTAACGAATGCTTCATCTTGTGGGATGTTGCCCATTTCAATACACATTAGCCTCAAAAGTTATTAAAGTTCACGGTCGCCCAAGGGCATATCCTGCAGCACACTCACATTTTGTTAGAGCTTCCTGTACGTTTTATTATAGCGTCCCGTAGGGCTTCGAAATACCCATCTTCGGGAGGTTCTAAAACTACGTCTAAAATCTCTGTCAAAGATAAAACGAAATGGTGGAACTCAGTCTTTGAGGATGTGATATTTCTGGTCAAATCTGTGCTCCCGGGGCCGGAAACCACGCCCAAGGGTTAGATGCACAAAAGAACTGATGTTGGAAAGTGGCGACCAAAAAGGAAGCGTTTTCATCGGATAATTCTAATATATGTATGACGAGAACGAATACACTTAATAATCGTATATAAAGCATGGAATCCTATATAATTATATCCGAAAATGCGGAGTTCAAATAACGATAACGGCAAAATGAAAATATCGCGGAAACTCGCTAACATTTTCCAAACGATTGGAAAATGGATCAAACAATTCCAAAGAAATGGAACGAAATCACCCCAAATCCGATGATTTCCCAAATGAACGGAGGCAGTTGTATGCAGGCTCACCACTTGAGTAACTCCGCGGTTGCTGAGTTCATAAGAGTCTGTCACTAATGTTTACTCACGTTCGTTCTGCATATCAGTCCCAAAAGGAAACAGAAACAAGGAATGGGGTTGTGAAAACGTTATGTTGTGAAATTTTGAAATGTTGAAGGTAAGTTTGATTACGTCTAGGATGAAATTTAGACAGAGGCAGCAAAAATCTGAAAGTAGATCTGATCAATGCAAGGAAAGCGTGTGATACAGAGCTCACCGTGGGGAGCTGTGTCGGTACGGTCTTTCAGAGCTCATTAAAAGCACGATAATGGATAAAGCGTAACTTAATTCTGGAAATGTCAAAGTTGCGATATTTAATGAACAAACTATCTCTGGAAGATCACTATCTCAAACTAATGGCAACACTTGCTAAATATTGACCGTACACCTGATTGTGCCCTCTAGAGAAGAAGAAGGCTCATGTAATTAATCTACCTGATCCACAGGCTGTCAGTATATGATATCTGAACCTCGATGGCTCTGATAAGTAAGGTACGGTTATGTAACCATGTCCTGATAGTACTCGATTATAGAAAGCTGGTCGGGAACTGAACCTGTCCTGATGTTATTCACCAATGTAGGGTGAAGGTGCTTCTGATCTTTGATTTGATGATCACATACAGCTTAAATGGATCTATCAAAAAACGGAAGAGTAGAAAACTGCCGTTGCGAAGCTGTCGGTTGAAGAACCGCTACAGGTCTCTATTAGGTCTCTTCGCAACCGTCTACGGTCCAATGACAAATTTCGGTCTTTGGTGAGGTAAGGTCAGGTTGTACGCGACTGGTAGTGGTCACAGGCTAATCAAGCGTCCAGAATCCCTTTGGTCGTGTGCACACGAGTGTGCGTCTACCTCTGCAAATGATCCGTTTCTCTTTCTGTCTGCAAACAGAGAGGAAGAGAGACTTGACTTCCCCCCGTGTCGGCGAAAGACTTTTATTGTGAAAGCGTTCCATATTACACAAAAACAACTAATGCACCCAACATTCTATATCAGGGAAAATCTCCAACCATCTGGCGTCCGGAGCTCTTTCAAAGGCGTGGACGCTTGGCTCCTTAATCAGTTCAGACGGTAGTTTATTCCAGTTATCAACTACCCTATCTAAAAGAAATGTGCTCGTAGAACGCTGTTTCATAAGCTTTAGCTCATGTCCACGCGTTCCTTAGTAGAGAGCCTCAGTGAAGAGGGACCCCGGATATAAACCCAGCAAATTCTTCTTAATCTTAAATTTTCCAGTGATGTTTCCGCGCAATCTCCTCTTTTCTAGTGAAAAGACCGAGCGCATTCAACCTCTCTTGGTATGCTTTTGCCTGCATGCACTCAACCATCCGTGTTGCTAGTCGCAGAACCTTCTCCAGATAGGCTTCGTCCCTTTTGCAGAAGGGCTACCAAGCCTGAACACAGTGTTCTAGTTAACGCCTTACGATGGTTTTGCAGATGGATATAAATACTTCTGCTTTCCTACACGAAACTGCTGACCGTAGTAAAAACAGCTGTCGTCTTGCCATGTATGCTGCAGCTTCACATTGGGTACTCCAACTGTAAAATGCAGTCACTATGACTCCTACATCCCTGGCACGGGTTACAGTACCTACTTCGGATGGCCCTCAGTCACCGAAAGCCTTCAGTGGTTCCCCAGTTCTAGAGAGCAACTGACTATTTGTTACATTCAGTGGCAGATGCCAAATGTGGGACCACATGACCACCTTTGCAGTAACATTTTCTAAGCATGATCTTCCACTAGATCCAACCACCTTTACATCATGAGCGAAGATGAGGCAAGGTAAGCTGGTAATTTATGTTAGATCATTTATGAATAACAGAAATGCAAGTAGGCCTGACACTGACCCATGTGGCACGCCACTAGTGAAATGAAGGAGTGGTGACGTTTGTTCTCGTACCCTAACGCAGAATGTCCTATTGGTCAAGAATACTGTCATCTGTTTATATACTGTTCCTGTGATTCCGATAATACTTAACTTATATAGAAGCAATCCATTACCTACGAAATCGAACGCTTTACCGAAATCTAGGTAACATACCTCTACTTTACTGCCTTCGTGTACGCTCTCAGTGACTTCGTCTAGGTAGAATAAGTTATGCGTACTCCAAAAGAAGGGCACAGTTCAGTTCATTTCAGTACTAACAGGACGAATTGTGGCTCCTGTCAATCGCGAGTCCAGTTCCTGGTGTTGTCGACGGTTTCGTTGGCCTCCGGCATTTGAAGTCAATAGTGTTTTCTGAAAGGCAGAATGATAATTTGCAGTATCAGTTTCCCCACAACGTGTTTGATTTTAAAACCGAACGAACAACTTGAAACGTTCTACTTTTGGAAAAACTACTGCTCAGCATCCATCTGGCATTTGACACTACGAAATCGAACGCCTCAATGAAATCTAGGTTACATACCACTAATGTACTGCCTTCGCCTACCCTCTCAGTGACTTCGTCTAGGTAGAATACGAGGTTAGTCAGGCACGACCTGTTTTTCATAAATCCATGCTGGGCCACGGTAAGTAATGCATATTCTAAAATGCAGGTAAAGAAATGAGTCCTGAGTAGCATTTCCATGCAGCTGTATAGAATACTTCTTAAGCTAATCGGTCTGTAGTGTTGTGAGTTAGATCCACTGCTACCTTTCCANACCTTTCCAGTCACCCGGAGCTGGTTCTCCTCCAGAGACTGTTGAAACAGCGTCCTGAGGGGGTCTACTAAGATTTTGACAATTGATTTCACAATGGCAAGGTATATGTCATCGGGACCCCGGGCCTCATTTATGTCCAACTCCCCTAACACCTGCACGTCCATGGCAGATATCTGCCTCTCTCTTACGCTCGGTTGAAGAGAGGTCAGGGATTTAGGTTCAAATGTCCGGTTGTCTTACATATGAACACTAACGAAATAGTTGTCAAGTGCTATTGTCTTGCTGTGATCGTCTGCTACCAAAATGTTGTTTTCCAGAACCAAGGCTCCTATGGTGTCCTTCAAGTTGCGTTTAGATTGAACGTACCTGGGAAACATTTTCAGTTTCTGCTTGACGTTTCTCGCTATCTCTGGTTCATATTTTCTCTTTCCTAATCTTGAAAATTTGACTTTCCTATTCCTCTGGACTGTGTTGTTTGTCCATGCCATCTGTGTGTTGACCTTTCTGTAGTGTCTCCAGTTTCTCTTTATTTTCCTTAAGGCCGGAGAGGAACATGGAGGATTACTACAACCTATCCTAAGTTTAAGGGGTGCAAACTCGTCTTGGAGTTCCTGTAGGTTAGTTCTGATCCCACGCCAGAGAGCCTCTACTATGATCCAATCATTTTGTTCTTCCCATTCTAGAGTTAAGACTTGCGTGTACGCCACTTGTGTTCATTTTGCTGAATTTCTTAACTTTCGGCTAGGCGCTTTCGACTCCATGGAATCGAGGACCATTTTTATCACTAGATGATCACTCTTTTGCATAGGTGGGTGAAACGAGAGATCTTCTACGTCCCTTCGGTATTTAGTAAACACTAAATCTTAGGGGCGATGGATTTTGCCCCGTCCTGAATCTTTTGTTTTCCCTTACGTTTTGCAGGAGGGCTCTAAAGTGTGCCCATCCCGGAAACATTTCCTCTGGTGCAGGTCTCTGTGGTTCACTGGAGGCCAGGAAGATTGAAGTCCCCAGCAAATAGCAGTTTCCGTTGGGACTGTGCTAATTCATCCAGCGCTCTAAAAGGGTGCTCATCTTCGTCTATTGTGGCTCCCGGACTCCTGTACACCGGCTATGATGGCATTGTTTGTCCTAGAAAAAAGTGAAATAGTACACAACGGTATGTTGGGGGTGCAGACTTCTTTGTCAAATTTCCTGTGGGGAGGTTCTTTGCTAGTAAGAAGCGCTACTCCTCCACCTTGCACTTGTCTCCTTCGATCCTGTCTATGGATCTCAAAGCTGTTTGCGATGGTCTGTGTTATGTGGTCGCTTACACTTAACCATGTTTCAGAGACAGCAATCACTGCAGCTTTGAGTTCCTCGGACGTGACCCCTGGCTCTGCGCACTTATTCCGGATGCTGCACGCATTTGCGCATAGCCTAACTGCCTTTTCCGGAATCGGACATTTTAAGTCCTCTTCTCTTGCTTTTGTCTCGGACGCAGCGCCCTAGCTGTGACCCTGTTTTATGATGAGTCTGTTTTGGCCATTGTCCTGCCCCTTCGAATTTTGGAGTCCATAATTTCTCCATGGACATCCGCCGCTGTGGTGTTGACGTTTGAACAGTTATTTGTCCATCCCCACGAAAGAACCTGCTCAGCAAGCAGGTTTTCCATTCCTCTTCCTCTATTATCCTCTATAATCACCACCCCGTTTCTGTAGGGAGTGTTTGTGGGCTGCTGCGCACGATGATTATTGGCCCTTCGATTGGGCTCCCCATGGCTTACTTTTCCATGTGGCCTTAGGTTGTCCGGAGATAGTTTCTCTATTAAATATGGCAACTTTGACGTTTCCAGAATTAAATTTCGCTTTACCCATTATCGTGCTTTTAATGAGCTCTAAGAGACCGCACCGACACAACTCCCACGGTGAACTATGTATTGCATGCTTTCTTTGCATTGATGGAGGTAGTGGTGTCAAAAACAATTGCAGAGTTTAAACTGAAACTTGACGCATCCTGGGTATCAACGTTTTTCGATCGTATCGGACACTCGGCTTAAGGTCCCTAGTAGCTCGTCCGTCTCCGTCCCGCCTTATATTAAACTCTTATATCTTAAGATACTTCACCCTGACTTCTGCAACTTCCTGTACACAATTTTCATCCACTGTTCACTACACATTTTACTGAAAATTCTCAATATCCAGAATCATTAGTTTTGGATCATGTTTCTTCTCCACAACACATTTCTGAATCTGGGTAGCTCGTCTTCACATTTTGTCCGATGCTGGTAAAATATAGTACACGGATTAAGCTTCGAAGCTGGTCTTGTGGTACATAATTAATTCCGGTACATACTATAAGAGGCATTGTGATTTCCTGCTTCATAATCGCAATGTTTCCAATATGGTTTTCACCTGTTTCATTTTGATACAGTGTCAGCAATTCACGCAAATCGGCCTTCAAAGCGGAGCTCTCCGATCGCCTGTCAATTCAACCGCCAGCCGAAGAACTCAATGAGCACTGTAAGAAAATCAAGAAATCTATGCAGATATCGATAGAAGCAACGTCGGACCCTGCCACAATCTCAAAACACAAACAATGGATATCGTTGACCTCGGTTGCCCTGCTGGAAGCCCGCAGAACCCTTCCTCCGGATGCCACATACGACACAGCGCGCAAATCCCTTAAACGCCAGCTCAGCAAGGGTCTGAGGAATGACCGCGAGAAGTGGTGGGTAAAAACATGTAAAGAGACGGAGAAAGCTGCGGCTATTGGTAATAGTCGTAATCTTTTCCATCTAATTA
>UZAN01056888.1:0-13254 GCA_900618425.1 Echinostoma caproni
TACTAACTACCTTTGGGAGTATCTCGGATGCTTTAGTCAATGGCTCGATGAGACGATAACATTTACCGTGAATCCTGGATGTATGTATGGATGGCGCCTGAAGGACTTATGACCCGAATAATTGAACACTGGCTACTGATGGACTGCGGATGTTTCAACTCACTTTCCTTTCTGCCACCTTGAATGTCATACCTTGGATAGGCAAGATATTCAGTTGTGAATCCACGGAGAACATTCACAATGGCACCCTAGGATTATTCCCACTATCAGCAAATCATGGACTGACTTGCTTGTTATAGAGAATATTTATCCGTGATTTCTATGAAACAGTTTGCATTGACGTTGTTGAATACCGAAATATGAATGTATTAACTGAACTTAGTCAATGCACAATGTAGTTTTGCTGAGCATTTCTGGTACGATTGAAAATATGGTCACTCAGATTTATCATCAAAGAGCTCACGATGAGATGATACTCATGATCCAGTAAATTGTGTCATCTGTCTGATCGGTTCAGATGGCTGATGTTCCGGTGTGCCGTTCGCTCACGTTCGTCCTGCACTAGCCAAGGGTGTGATTCTCAGCTTCGTCTACGCATTGGTACTTCCGATGATGAAATAGACCCAAAAGTAGCTGTTCCGATTTTCCGCGATGAGGCGTAACACGGATTGGACGGGAGAAGCAGTCAATCCCAAGACCATCTGAATTACAAAGCACAAGGTCAAAAATTATGGATTTCTCGGTTTACACTTCCGAAATAGACGTAAAAAAGATAACCTGAAGCACTAATATTCAGTAACGGGATAAAAGAGAGAAATCAACAGACTCGATTTTGCACAGGGTGACATGCGGAAACTTCGCGTCGTATATTAAACAAATTACGGCCAGTTTGAAGCATTGCAACACTTGGTAGTCCAGTTGTTTGTTGTACGCTAAATGGCGCATTTCTCATCTGGAAATCATGCGTCAGTGGTCAACCGAAGTGTAGCATCCTAATGTAAGAGTGCGTCAAACACATGGTTTTGATTCTTCTGTTGAAAAACGCTGTGGAAAATAAAGTAAAATCACGCAAATTGAAACCAATTCGCTTATCAATATTTCAATACAACCTGGAAGACTACTGCCATCCCAAATCCAGTTATCTACATAGAACAATGTGATCACTTTTAGTTGATCATTGGTCCAACTGAAGATTCATAACAGAGAAATGCAACAGAGAAAAATGAGACAACGCGTCTTCATTCCAAACAATTTACGCAGAATATGAATTGTTCACAATCAATCAATGATCTCATGTGATGTTGCAATCCGTTTTCACGTTCATTTATGCTTACACTCTATCTAGGGGACAAGGTAATCCAAACTACGGGACTGGAAAACCAAGTGCACATTCTTTTGGAAATCGAATTAAAGAACTTAGACGCAGAACACCAGTGGGCCTTTAACTGTTGTATTCGAGATCACACAAAGCCGGTGACATGCTCAGAAATATTCTGATTCAGATGGAGCTGAGAAATCAGTCGGATGTTTTCATCTGGTTCGTTTGTAACCATCATTTGGGTTCGAGTGTAAGAGGGAGGGCGAGGAAGCGACAGAATTCAGCGGTTGAGGTAATCTATTTAAACTGAACATGTTCAGATCACCACCACATGTTCGTGAATAACTATTTTTTTTACGAAACATATCACAGAAAATGTTTTCGGAAAGGTAGACTACTCTAAATCTGTACACACGAATTTTACTAACCGTATATAGTGTGAAGAAACTCGATAGTGTGCAATTGTAATTTCTTTCAACGTAGCGTTGCACGTTGCATAAGGACCCCTTTGTGACAGAATATGTATACGCTGCGTATAACTGAAGATAGAAAGGTGGAGAGAAAATTAAAAATCATACAAGCTTTGGTAAATAGTCACGTGGTTGGCATTTTCTGCACTGAATAATTCAGGTGTTGGTTGGCACGGTGAGGCTTCTGATAGTGCATAGGAAATCAAGACGGTGCATATTGATTCATAAGTTCACACTGAATCTATGAGGTGTGAACGGAGAGCGTGAGAAATCGGTAACACGCTCGATCGGGGTTGCAGAAACTATTCAGGTTCGCTAATCCAACGGGAATGGACTGTTTGACGTCACTCATGAATCAGGTGCCAAATGTTAGCCGAACACGTATGCATACATTCTTTGGAAGTGTGTTACCTAACCTGGGTTTTGTATCAATCTATTCACCATCGGAATCGCATCAAAACAGCTCATGGAAAAAGAACTTTTCTTGATAGGTGGAGAGTAGACGAATTGTGGTGACCAACATCTTTGTATCCAGTTCAATTCTCATCGGTCCTGCCAGCACAACTAGAGAGTGACGTATCCCTTACTGTAAGTCACTTTCAAAGATCGCGCTCCACAACAGACCATCCAGTCTGTGACTTTCATATAATAGAATTAGGGAAAGTCATATTCGATTCATATAACCATGCACTCCGATATTGGACATTGACCGTGTAGCCAAAGGAGACAAGGTTTTTGGCTCCCACGTCGATCGTTCACAATTTGAATTCAATCCGGAGCAGTGGAATAGTATGCAGTCCCTTGTGAATCACACCGAGGATGAAGCAACCGTTCAGTAGTAAAAATTGTTTGACAAGTGTTTTGTTAATTTGTACTGACCATCCATCGATTGTCGTGATTAATCACGATCGTCAATGTATCTATCAAGTCCAATAACATACATGGCTATCTTGTTACCTTTAACTTTTGGTGTTGACAGTGGGCCAACCAACTCTCACCCGGACTGAACATCCTCTTGCGCTTTGACTAGGAGGAATACAATGTCACGTCCGTTTTGGTTCACGGAGAGTGAGTTAGTTATCATTTCGAGTGACCGGAATCATTTTTTCGGTTCTTTTACTTCCTGTTATTTTATGTGTAATTTTTAGGAATAGGAAAACGGACGACCAGAAAACGGAGTACAGCACACACACACACACATATATACACACCATTTCGCCGGTTATCATGGATGTTTTAACAAATTTATTGGTCGCAATCACGTTCATTTTGATGTAACCTTGGAGACAGTGTCCGCATGGACATGGAAAAAAACATTTCAAGTCATGTGATGATGATGATGATGATGATGATGATGATGTTGATCATGATACGGGTAACTCACATGAGGATGCTGATTTTTGCTTTCGAACGCACGTGTTCTGTTTTCTTCAGTGTCACTATCGTATGAGTGCTTGTCACGTTTAAACCGCAGATAGCGGCTGACCAGACGGAGCGCTGTTTCGATCAACCATGAGCATAATAAACCAATTTGTTTGGGATTTCTTGTTAAACAGGCTGCCCTGTCCGATGGAATTCCGTTCAATCTGGGACTGTATACACAACAATAATGATAATAATCGGTATGATTATGATTATGGTTATGATGATAACTCGGACGATGTTTAGTGAGATAATACTGACTCGATGGATGATATCGTTATCATGGTTATCACTGTTGATGACGGTGGTGTTGGTATTGGTGGTAAGAAATAAGGCTTATTGATTGCAGTTCGTTTGACAGTGAACTGTAGTCAGTGATTTGTGATTGATCATGCAACAGTTAAGTCACTCGCTTTGTGCTCAGTGCTTCAATCTGAATCATGCGATACGACGGTTATCCAGATGCACAGTAATCATCACTCGCTGTTGTTATGCTATACAGAAATAGTGGTCATTTCTACAAACCGCTTGCTCCAATTGTTAGAGGAAACTGGGTTTCCCGTGGACCCAGATTTACCATTCGCTGTTATCGGTCGAATTCTGGCATACAAATCACAGAGATTTGGGAGCAGAAAACGGCTGGTTGTTATGATCTGTCTAACTGTGAAACAAGTAGAAACGAACTGCTGGGTAAAAGTGGAGCGGCTTTAGTGACGACGTAATCCATTTTTTAATTTCTAATTTTTTATTGAACACAGGGTGATGCAATTTTCGGGAAGGTGTTAGCGGTCAAACAGCAGCCACATTGGGCAAAGTCAGACAGACGGTGGTGGTGGGATTGGAACTCAGGTACTCCGGGGTGATATCTTGATGATTTTATCATCGGGCCACCACCGACGCGTAACGTCTAAGTAGTATGAGGAAACTTTGAGAAATGTTTGATCTAAGCACAATTCCATTCTCTATGGAGAATGAATTTGGTTGGTTGAAGAATAAACTCAAATACAGCCTGTTCGCCAGGTGTGTATGCGATAAGATGATAACAACTGGGAAATGAAAACCTTGTGCCCCATGGAACATAATATGAATATTGTTTTTTCTGATACGAAATGCGTAAAATACTTTATCGGAAAAGTCGAACGTAAACTTTCAACAAAGGGTCGTGAACACAAGTTGGCAGTCTGGAGACATGACCAGCCCTCATTCACTTCTCTCCATGAAGATCAAAGCAGAAATCAATTTGACTTCGAGTCAGTGATAGTCATCGACCAAACCCGGTCAAGACATGCTAGAGCAATTCTCGAGACTTGGCACTCTTCAATCAACTAAGTAAACAGACAAATCGAACTGGATCACGTGTACACGCTAATGTAACTCAAGGGGCAAATGACGCGACAGAAAGTTCTTGTCCTGATTCGAGAATAGACCTAAATAAACCGTGGTCCAGACGTAAAAACGACCCCCCTCCTCTCACTTCGGTGAACTAAACAACATGAACAAAGCAAAGAAGATAATCCCTGAACAAGAACGTATCTAAGCAAATGTGTCGGAGCGGAATATCACCACAACCATGAAGCTGTAACCTCGGCTGGTGCTGAAACGTTTGCAAATAAATTGCTAAGCTCACTAAAGCAGGCTAAAATCGATTGCTCCTTCTGTTTGTAATACCTGTTTTTTTTTAATGAAAAATAGGCAACTTCTAAGCACGAATCCGGATCAGATCGTGAATCGTTAAGTGATGATTATCGTCTGTCGATAGTTTCACAATTCCTGTGTTCCGACACCACCTACTTCAACAATTTTTGAATGCGAGTTATTGATTATTTGCAACCTGCTTCTGAATTGTTGATTGTATCATTGTAGAATTTCAACTAAATCAAAACAAAAAAATATTTCGCTTATTGTTATGAGTACCGAAGAGTAGCGAAGACAGAAAAATTCAATTTGTTAAACAGTAAAAACAAATGACGGTTTTGCTTACCTCCTTAGGCTTCAAAACATGAATTTAAAAAGGCCCCATTGACGCTACCCACAACAGAAAAATCGATCACTACGATGGTGATATTTTTTGGAATTATTTTCGAACGTAGCAGGAAATTTTTAGAGATTTGCATCACTCGGGGTATGATAAATTGCTTAAAACGTGAATTACGGTGCAACACAGTAACGGACTAGAGGGCTTCCCAAAGATAAATGTGTTGAGTAGATTATGCCGTTGATACCACCCACTTACAGTTGCAAACGAAGATGACTCAGTATACTCCGTGTGTGTGTTTGTGTGTGTGTGTGCATAGTCCCATGGAGATGGTTTTCACATTTGGACCTGTTTCAATCAACCTCAAATAGGTTATGCCTTTAATTCTCGGTTTATGCTGTGACCAATAGTTACATGGAGTCCGAAGGTGGCTCCTGGGGTTGACTCAAGTCCGCCTCGGACGATTCAGAGTGAATGGTTTTAATTCAACCAGTTGGATTATTTTAGCACTGATGAGGAATTCACTACAGACATAAAATTATTGACGGATTGTTTCAAATGTATTCAACGAGCATAAGTTGTCATGGAATTATCAAGGTTTAGCTCAGTAATTGCCCATAATAATTTGGCAGCGTTTAAAATCGATACCGTAGCTTATAATGGAAGCATCTTGGAAAGAATCACTCACATTTGTGAGTAATATCGTTAGAGGGAGGAAACGGATGCGATTGGTGGTTTCTCTCAAAGGCCAAAAATGAACAAGACCTCCTCGAGCGGACTGCTGTGTTCAAAATGGTAACTACGGGAAACGCACATCTACCGTTGAACCAAAGTCAAAGTCAAAGTTTTATTATGGGAATAACTTACAAGCGCGTACTTCTCTAGTCCCCATAGGACATTTACACAACTGAATCGTTACACGTCATAAAAGGAGTCACATAGAGTTCCGGGTAGGAGATAATAGAGAATGTAGGCTACAGTGAATTTTCGTTTACTTTTAGTAGTGTACGAATGTGAGGTGTGCCAAGGTTTCGTCGAGTCTCTGCTTGAAAGATTCAATAGTGGGTGCACAAATAGCATGCGATGGAAGGTTGTTCCAAGGTTTGCAAAAGACTGGTGCCGGCAATCCAGTCGACACTTCGGAATCAGCGATTTGAAACGGTTTCCCCTAAAAGGTACATTGTTCCTATAACATGAGCAGCGATCGACACGGATGGTTTGAGTTCTGCAGTATTTGATACGTCCACTAATTATCCTGTGTGCCTTTTTTATTTACATTTTACTTCCTTTTATTCAATACACAATATTACAGTGATACAATCAAAGGGGCTGTCGTTCAACACACACACATAATGGGTAAAGTCAGGCGGTGATGAGAGGATTCGAACACACATCCCCGCTGGGGGATAACTTGGGGACCTTACCACCGGGAATTGTGAAGATTTGTTGCAAATGAGACATTTTGTTTTATGTGCACCAATTTACCGATACCTCACCGTTATTCAGAACAAACAGCTCTTCGCGTCTCTACGCTGCCTTACAACCCGAAGTGCTTTCCGTCAGTGGAATTGCTGAATTTTTCAGAATCGAGCATTCTGACAGACCTATCTTCTGTCTAACGTGCATAAATGGTTTGTCACGGACAACAACCACACATGCACACACACACGCACACAGATAAACTATTGATTGTGTTCTACTCATAGACTGCCAATTTTCTGGACTTGAGATCATACAGATTGGATTTACGATCTTCCGCAAGCTGTTTTTCTGTAAAATTTTGTTTTTTGGACGCTGTGAAAGTTTTCTTGGAAAGTTACCCATCTGGTTTAATGCGAGAAATAATTTCAAATATATAACTTTCCGGGTAACCAAAATTGCCGTTACTGTTTGATCTATAGTAGTGCAGTTCTCATCATTTTCATCAAGATTTGTTTGCGCGCTCTATGTAAAAATTCTGAATGTGTACTCTGTCCTGATTTCCAGTATCTGGGATACATATTACACTGAACTCCATGCAATGTTTCCTTGGCGATCTTTTGTACACGCCCCGTCCGTCTGGCGTAACCACTAACCGACCATAATGGACAATTTTATCCCCTTCCGAATGCTAGACTGTTTATGATTCTGGTTGTACAAGTCATCGAAATTCTCAAATTGGTCTGGCAATCAGAAAGCTGATGTGCTTCGCTATCAGGTAAATGGAGAGAAATAAATTGGAGACTGAAACCAAAATAGTAGCTAGAGCTCTCAGCCAAATCGCAGGTTTTTCTGTTCCTAGCCCAATTTCCGGACATTCTGGCTAGACATTCTCAAACTGCCACCCCGTCCCGCTCTCCAAAACGCTGTTGAGCGCTTGCCAATTCCTTCCGGGATGAGGACTAAGGAAATCATGAAAAAGTATTCGTTTACCGATCAATCGACTGCTCGCTCACGCGAGAGCAGTGGTGCACACAGATCGGGAACAAAGTCGTGGCGAGACAACGCTCTGATCAGGATGCGGTTTGATTTTAAAAAAAAATGGTCCAGTGTAACAGGACGGTGGTGGTGGTGGTGGCCCGGTGGTAACGTTACCAAACTAACATCTCGGGGGACGTGTGTTCGAACCCCAGCCCAACGCTTGACTTTCCCCCCATGGCCGCTTCCCCCTTCCTGAAAATTGTATCATTGTGTATTCAATAAAAGGAGTTAAAATTGAAAAGAAAGGAAGACGTTCGAAGTCTCATTCTTTCTCATTGAACTACCAAATAGAATTCATTTAGAAGTAGGAGAAACAAGTGACAATAATAATAATAATAGTTGGTACGTTATATGAATTGATTTATGTCGGATCAAGGAGTCACTAGAATAAATTTGGCAATTCAACACAAATGAGCACGTGATGACTGAATCAATCGACTGATCATGAGCAATCGTGAACCAATCACAGACAAGGAAAACACATGATATCCGAATTACACAAAAAACATTGAATTTGAAATGTGTATTTAGTGACTTGTATACAAACGAAAAGCAGGAAAGGTTGATCTTTTTATCTGAGAATAAATATGAATGCAAAATGAATGAATGATCATATGATCGATAATCGATCCGATATTCTGTAACTGGGAGCCAGTTATTTGCGCATGTGACACTGACAACCGGAGTAAATAAACCAGGTCGAATAAACTATCCAGTACTTGCCCGCTTTTTAGCTCACAGGACGAGTTCATTATCTAATCAAATCAAATCTTTCATTACTCGCATACAATATGCATTTTGTGAAGAACTTTTAAAATTCACAACATATTGGGCGAAACGTCTATGAGGTCAGCCACTCCCCCCCGTTTTCTCCGTGCATTTCCTCTCGTAATTTACCTACCACTTTGAAACGGAAAAATTGTCACATAGAATGAACGCTTACTCACCATAGATTAAACAAAAGAAATTGATTTCACGATAGAACTCTAAATATTTTGCAATGTCCAAAAGGTGGGCGGGGGTAGTTTTAAAACTGATCCAAATGTAACACTCATTTCAGGTGATACAACATTGTCCTTCATAACCGGTAGTATAAAATGTTTTGGCATTTGATCGATCCAAAACTACACGAGGGCTACTTCCAAGATCGTTCATTATTCAAAATGGCTTTCTTTATTTAATTTTTGGGGCGACGAACGAATTATGGCTGTGATGTGCACAATTTATCTTTATTCCCATAACACGTTCCATTGGGATGGTCAGTCCAAAACATGAGCACTGTTCAACAATAATCAAGTTTTCTGAGGCTATACGGATGCATGAGTGGATTATCTCGCTAAAAATTGAACTGTTTTGCTCTGCCCCGTTGAAAATGAAAATAGGACGAATTTTGTATTTTGCGGACTCGAATTTGCGCATTTATTTTCCCTGTATTATGGTTTAACTATCGAGCTCAATCGTGCCACGTCAAAAGACTGTCGTACTGGCACTAAGTCTCATTGAAAACTTCATGTGCTGCGCACCTGTTTCTCTATCCGTAACATACTGGTAACGTATTAAGTCATTCATCCTGAAGGTTCAAAATCACGTTTTTACACCACGGAATATGATGCCCTCTCCCGCACATTGTTCCAAGTGCACATGTTTATTTGTCCAATGGCTTGAATCGCTTAGTGCACTCACCGTACAGTCAAATCAAAGTTGCACGCAATCCGACGGGGGGGGGGTGCTTTTGATAATATTTCGATCCTTTTGGTCAAAACCTTTCGTGTTCTTTGTGCTGTATTAAGACGGATCGAACAGAAAGTTGCTCTGTCCAGTTCATTTTGGTAGCACACCATCTGCTATTCCCCCTAAGGACAAAACTGGTCCGTTCTATAAAACCATCAACGTCATACAATGTGACATTTTTTTGGTTTACTGAAAGGAGACTTTAAATATCTAAGAACCAAAGTTAGTAATGTCTATAAGGCCTGATAAAAGTTCCGATGTAGTTTGATTGAGCCGGAACGAGTTTTTCGAAAATCTGAATTATGTTGACTACGACCGATCCTGGCGAACCTCTATACTGGTGGGACAGCTCACAAGTGCGATAATTACGATCGATTGAACTGGAACACTTTGGCTTGTCATAGACGCGTGATGCAGTACCTTTATGGCACAGAGGATGTACCCGAAGGCGTCAAAAGTAAATTTGCGTTAAAACATGAAGATGATTAGGACCAGCGAACGCTATCCCGAAAGGCAAACGGAACAAAAGCGATAAGTGAAAGGGATTATGCGAATGGATGCAACTTAAACAAACCGTGTTAAAGAACTATCATAATACGTTGGTAGTGGAGTAAAAATACACACATAGAGATGAATTGAGATGACAAAGATGTGTCCGGCTAATGTCAGATATATTATCCAATTTTCTCGTGCAATCGATCTCACCATGCACAGTCCCAAGGTGGTATTCTTGAAGATTCAGAGGTAATCATAACAAGAGCTTAACAGGTTGTCACTAACATGAATTCGTTTAAAATAAGCTATTTCACGAATGCATTTTTTTTCAAATGCACCTGTTGTAATAAATATGTCGTAAGAACTGAGAAAGGGTTATCCGTTAAGAGGGCTGAACGCGTACCGGGAAGATTTTTGTGATGATTGGTTGAAAGATACTCTTTGTTTTCATCTTCCACCATTCACTGGTTCGTGAAATTTGTCTAGACACAAAATAAGCATTTTGGTGCTAAGCTGACTGGAGACTGGGTGTTTGTTACGGTTTGCTGAGGTCGCAACTGTGTGGTATCACAAGCAGGATCCATGTAAACAACTACACTTTATGGCTTGTTAGACCGTACTATGCTACTAGGTCTGCTATCGTGGTCCCGAACAATCGAAGATATTCCCCTGCCTTTTAGTGCTGTCCACTACAGATGCCGCTGGTGACCTTTGAACTGTACATTGACTTGGACTGGTAGTGGTTCGTGATATATGTAAAGTCACATCATTTTTCCAATCAAACTTTAACATGAATGTCACTTCAAAGGTAAGTAGCCAACGCCATTCCGTTTCAGTATTATGTGGCTGTGTGGACCCCATCTCACCCCCCCCCACACACACACAGACAACAGACAGACAGACAGACAGACAGACAGAGAGAGAGAGACAGACAGACAGACAGACAGACACAAGAGATGACGAAGGGCACTAAATTTTAAAAAAAAACAGTGACGCGGTAGCACACCCATAGTTATTTGGATAAAGGGCGTGGATACAAAAAATTAAGTAAACTAGAAAAACAAAACATGAAGAATATGAGAACATGTTGGATGCTCAGTGTTGGTTGGTACACGGATTCTATGATTCATTTGGCGTAGTGGCAATTTCCTCACTTCATTACTTGTTAATATTGGTCATCCGGGGGGGGGGGGGGGGGGGGNGGGGGGGTGGAGGAGGAAGGGAGGGGTGTGTGTGGTGGTTGGGGGATTGGGAGAGCTGTTTCTGCACCTGTGCTACACTCTTCTGTCAGATTGCTTTCAGCTCTGACGTGAATAAGAATACAACTGCTGACCTCGTTTGGCCCTCTTGCCTTGATCGTATATCAGTATATGATTCATACACGCACAAGCACACGCACACACACACACACACACTCGCACAGTGTTGATTGAATGATCGACCTCGTAGCGATGATTGTTGGCCTCAGTCCCGCGTTTCGAATGCGTGGCATCTGGGAGGCCGATGTTTATTACGATCGGACAGCCGTTTGACCTGCCCGCAGAGCTCGCCGCAGGAGCAGATGAAATGATACATGAGTGTTGTTGTACAGGCCTAGTGCAAAACAGACGTGCAAGTGTGCACACACGCTCGCGCGCGCGAGAGAGGGAGAGAGAGAGTGAGGGCGAAAATGTAGCAGTTGTCATTAGGGAACACCAAAAATCACCGGAGCACGTAATACTGACCGATTTCAGTGGATATTTACCACTTGGTGTTACCGGAGGGTTTAATAATAATAATAATAATAATGAGAATACTAGTACTACTATTAATAATAATGGTTATAATCGGTTATTCATTTTCAGTGAATATATGGGGGAGACGCAAAGAAGCGGAAAAGGCAATTGGATGTGGGGTGGTATAAAAACCATCTCCAGTCGATATGTTAAATGACACCTGGAGATATTCTTTTACACTTAACTGAACAACAACAATAACAATATATATATATATATATATTCTGCATAATGTTATGAGCGAAGTATATGGATGAACTGACAGAGGATTACCGGATACGTATGTCTGACGAACGGTAAGAACCGCAAAACAGGTCATGTTCTCCAAGGGAAAGTTCATCAAGTCATTGTTATACTACTTGTTGCAGAATATGAGTTTGAGTGATGTGATAAATATACTATGCGCACAAAACTCACTTAGATTAATTGGATGAAGCTGGGAAACAGAAAATGCTGAGTTGATAATCAGCTCCCGCTGGTCCGAACTAGGCTACATCTACATATAAGAACATAGCTAGATATTTGTGAATCCGAGAATAGCAGTTTGTCAATGCAATAATATGAGAAATCTGATTCATTTGGTTAGCATAGTTTCAGGAGATCATTAGAAACCTGAATGGTCTTGCTCAACTGATTGGTTAGAAGTTAATGAGTCAAGAATGTTCCGTTGGAGTAAACTATCTCGGAAATCTATCATCCACGTGTATTGCCACAAGCCGATTAACTTTTGTTTCCCTCCTCTGCGTGTCCCGTGCGTGTCCCGTGTCAATCGATTCAGTGACCAAATCAGTTCGAAAAACACGCCACCCTTGGGGGGCACTGAATAGGAAGTAGCAATGCGCATCGGTTCTTTTTGATTTTGTTGAGCATAACTAACTAACTAGGTATGGTCGGAAAAAAAAAGACTTGTTCTCAACACCTTTTACAGGCATACTACTTATCGAATTCCGCTCAGTCAAATGGGCTATTCCTCTTAGTTTAGAAACACATAATGAAAGTCGGGTTGTGTAATCGATGTTGGGTATAATCTCCAAGGTTGAACTGTTTTATTCCGCAATCATTTATCCGTCAAATTTGAATTCATTATTTTTCCTGGATGGAGCAGAGTTGGTGCCAATCTTTTTAGTTCATCGCGGGAAATTTCGGTTTCACCTGTTCAATAACTAACTGTTCGATACTATATTGACGATACACTCGTGTGGTTGGAATTTGCACTCGACAGTATTACTAGCAGAGCAAATTATGCGTCCATAAAATATAGGATGTAGCGGCTGTGAACGATTGCGCAGTCTGAGCCCTTGTTCTATCCACTGCGATTCGGCTTTCATGCTCTGCGAATAGAAACTGGATCAAACATAGCACGAAACTACTGTAGGAAAATTGCAGCTTCAGCTTCCTCAGTTGTAGACAGGTGTTTTACACAATACTCCTGTCTTTGTTACCCGATCAGGTTAACAAATTGGTTACTGATATTTGTTTTTTAACAACTAGTACAGTTGTCTACCTCCTCGTTGCTAACAGTAACGGAAATGGTGAATCTGATTCTTTCACTTTGTTCCCAATTACCAACACATTGATTAATTTGTGAGTCCCGTTTGAGTTTTGTGA
>UZAN01056889.1:2231-13253 GCA_900618425.1 Echinostoma caproni
TATATTGCGGTTTTCATGTTCAGATCATTTAATCTTAGCAACCAAGATCACGCACGTTTAATTGACAATTATGCAGCCTAGAAACTGCTTAGATCCCAGTAGACAAGATATAAATTATTGTCCACACATAAAGCATTGAAACAAGGAATAAATATGATGAAACTCCACTTGATCATAGAGAAAATATTTCAGTGCATCACAATCGGCCAGTACTTTACGTGTCTTCCAACCTGTGCTCATTCGATTTCTACACGCTTGCGCTCTACCGCATTGGTTGTTTACATACCATTGCATTTGTTTCCGGTTTGTGTTTTAAGAACCTCTGAAGTGTTCACAGATCTACAAAGATAATCTCACACGCCAGTTCATTTGGGTTCACTGTGACCAAACATCACTTCTCGCAATGATTTCTGCTGCAACATTTTGTACAACAACACCCACCCACTTATTCCCACATTAAGTAAATGTCTATCCACTTTGGTAGCGATTAACGATCACATGTGTGCATACTGGCAGTATATCATTTAGTTTTTCGCAAGATGTTTGGTGTGGTAGATCTCCGTGAACACGGAGCTTACGGAAGTACTCAGCTGAATATGAACTTTTCCTTTCTTAACCTTGATTGTAATTTGCTTTCTCGTTTAACGCAACACTTGATGTCAAAAGATTTCTCTTCAGGCACAGTGCTAACTGGAGCAACTACTTGAATTGACCTGATATATATCGGATTTATACTACAGGTGTGGGTTCGGAAATTTTCCTGCTAAGGAGGAAACCTCACTTATTGTTGTTCTCCGGTCTGAAGCATTAGTTGTACCAACGTGACATTAGCCTTTTTCTAAAAGTAAATCGGGTCTCGGAACACGCCGTACTGTTATATGTTCGCGAATGCTGGACGCTGCGCTTTCGGCAACTTACTATGTTTTTCTTCGTCCCCACTTTACTTCCTTTTATTGTATATACAAAGATACAATTTTCATGGTAAGCGGCCAATCAAAGGGCTGCCATTCAACACAATGGGGAAAGTTAGGCCGTGGTGGTGGGATTCGAACACACATCCAGGGGGTGATAATTTTATGTTACCACCGCGCCACTCTCCTACGACCTAGCCCGTTCTTTTCGCAGGTTTGCGTGTTTGTACACCGGTTTTTTATTCTGACTTCTGCTCCTATCCTTATCCACTCGCTTTCGATACACCTCGCCATTCAGTGTCTATTAGCGTGACTAGTAAAAGGTTTGCGCTGAACAGTCTGTGACTTGATCCAGAGAGACAATGAGGCTGCCGGTGGCCTTAATTCATTCCGGTCTGTTCGGTTCACCATGTCTAACCCTTTAGTTAGAGTACACAAAAAGGTATTAGTTAAACTCCAAAGTGCCAGGTGAATTTTTTGTCATCTTTCCCGGGGGTTCGTGATTCGTTTGTGCTTGGAAATGTCAGGAAAAATGATTTGAGACCACACATTTTTTCAAGTCTGATTGATTACCACCTTTCCTTGTTTCAGGTCGGTGATGAGGTGAAAATCAACAAAATTCTCACCGACGGATTCTGTGAAGTCTGGCGTGAACAGGATCATACAGGTGGACTGGTCCCTATCAACTGTTTGGAGATCGAATGTAAATAATTCACCCCATTTACTGCTCATCAACCCCGTCCCCCCATTGCCTCTGCCTTGGTACCGGAGCAATACGCACTGCTTTTCACTTTTCACTATTCATCTGAGTTGGTTTATATGATTTCTCTTCGTATGCTTTGAGTAAAAAATATACTGTGGCTACACGGTTCTGCTGTTCTGTTCTCTTTACTTCGTTGATGTATGTAATTTGCTGTGGTGGCATGTTTGTATTTTTTTTATTGTCCAATACGTTTTTGAGCACGTTTTTAATTGATTGATTTTTCTTCATGAGAAGTAAATCATTTTTTGATTGAAACATTATCTTTATCATGTTCCTAACAAGTGAATCTCCAACAGCGAAATCCACACGCCCAGACGATTTACCGTTCCCGATATGTGCACGAGTCAAACGAGCTAACATAGTCATTGTAAAACCTGCCTTGAGAAAGGTTACCCACGCTAACCGAAACGTCGGCGAATATAATTGTCCACCGATATCGCTGTGTTATTAACACTAACATTCACAACGAGCAAACATAGTGTTCTAAATTGATGAAGTCAGTCGTTCATGTGATTGTTTGTCAGAGCTGAGAGTTTCGATGCGGCGGAAATGTTTGTGATCACCGACAAAGAGCACTGGACAGCTGTTTCGTCCTGTTTGGGACTCGTCAGCAGTGCGTACTTTTTTTCCCTGTCAGGACTCGGATCGCGAATATTAGGGTCGGGACTTCAAACCCTTACCCTTGAGCTACACGTTTGATGTTTATCACCTTGTGCGAATGGCTCGATCAATTTAGATGGTGAATGTTTGGATTAGCCCATTCGATTTTTCACAGGTACCAGACACTGTTGATGATGTTAGGTGTGGGTTTCACCCCTTGGGTGATCGTTAGTTCCTCACGAGGTAGATGCATTCAAATACGCCCCAAACAGGACGAAACAGCTGTCCAGTGCACCTTGTCGGTTATCACAAACATTTCCACCGCATCTAAAATGCATTCAAATCGTGGGGGATGAACAATCTCCCAAGGAGTGAAACCCACACTCAAAATCATCAACAGTGCATAATGCCTGTGAAAAATCGAATGGGCTAATCCAAAGATTCACCATCTAAGAGCTTCGACTCTATACTCTATGCTTCTTGATTAGAGTTCCTACCGGAACACATTGATTGTACGCACTGCTCAGTAGTCCTAACAGGAGTCAAGCAGCTGTCCAAGTGGGTTTTATCGACCCTTAAGCAAACTTCCCNTCCCTCCGTATATGTTAAATGTGTAAATCTTTCCAATTAATGACATCCCAAGAGGAGTGGAATATGGTCCTACCGGTCGATAAGCAAACCGATGCACTATGTATTATCGGATGATTCGCTACTGTCTTATCGTCCTCTCTGTTAATACAATAGACTGAAACTGATCAAATTCATGGGTGTCCCTTTTATGATGAATAATCGTAATGCTCACCGAATCGGACGCGTTTAATAAAGCAAGGGGACCAATCTTATGGACATTTAGCTTATAGTATCCGAAGTTACGAATACTTCACTTCAATACAGAGGGATAATGGGGTAATGTGTTGTTTTTCTCGAGATAAGCTTCATCAGCGTGCATTGTTCACATACTTCATTAGTGACTGATTGGTTTTAGTGTACTGAGTACTTTAAAACGCATCTAAAGCACATTAGTTGTTCTACAGTAAGTCGCTTTGACTTCATTTTATCGGGTCTGTTTAGGTTTCAGAGAGCCGAACGAGTTGGTTATAGTTTCTTAAATGGGACATGGACCATTACACTGCTCCGTTATTTGTTGAAAAGTGGGTCTATTTTTGACAAAATGAGTTGGCTCCCTGGATTAGTCAAAAGACAACTTTTCCTGCCCGCCGGTTTTGGTCAGGTCGTTGCAGATGAGGATTCGCTCTTGATTCCGTAGCCAGTCGCCACTGACCGGGAATGCACATTCCAAGTTCGGCATCCATTATCTTCATTCATGTTCTAAGCTGGCTCCAAGTATTAATAATAAATGTCTTTTTACTTCCTTTTTTACTTATTGAATATACAAATGTACAGTCAACTTTCAGGAAGGGGGCTGCGGCCATACAAAGGCTGCCCAGGGAGACGGGCGGCGGTGGAGCGGTTTGAACCCTGGACGTCCGGGTCACAGTTTAGTGATCATACCACTTAGCCACCACCGCCCGTTGAAGATACACGGGAATGCGACATGAAATGGTACCTGCATCATTAGGCTCTTAATCAAGCTTGCACAGCTAAGGGCGAACTACCAGGTAGCTGACTACTATCTTATTAAAACGCTTTCATGTAGCTCAGATAATGGTCTGATTCAGCTGGCCTGTTGAACAGTTTTCCGTGGTATGCTTGTTGTTCAGTCGTAAGCGGCTTCTCGGAGTCACAGCTGATCAATATGTACCAAGTGAGAAACATAATCTAGAAGAACGCTCTCAGGTGACACGAAATCGTTCTATTGCTCCAATACTCATTTTGATCATTTGAATGATTGGGTTCGACGGAAATCGTCTGTTTTGTGAAATTGAATGATTCAAGCTTTTCATCCGGGAGATTTTTAATGGCTTAATATTCAACATAAATCTCAGTTGTAATACTCCGAATGAGGATTTTGTAGTCTCCCTTAATGTTGTGCTCATCATTTTGTTTCCTCTTTAACGGGTAACTTTCACTAGGTTACCAAGCCGAATCCCAGCGTATCATATCAATTATCCATTTCTGTGTATTCAAAATAATGCAGGAAAAACAGTTGTAATGAACGGTACGATCCCTTTTTTATTTGTAGAATGTTTCAATTAGTGTATTTTGTTGTTTATAGCCAAATGATCTCATGTCTTCTCACTGCTGTTCGTTTCTGACTGTCTAGCCCCTGTACCATGTCTCTGTTGCCCAGAGTCGGAAAATTGGTTCTTTCTAGAACAGCACTTTTGGTGTGCGATATTCAAGAAAAGTTTCGATCACAAATAGCTCATTTCGACGCCATCACTGAAGTCTCTAGTCGTATGCTGCAAGCGGCCAAAATCCTCGGCATACGAACTGTAATAACCGAAATGTACCCAAAAGGTAAGTTTGTAAATGAATCCTGTAAGCTAATCCCGGTTGTCAAGTCGGATTGCTTTCTGACCTTTTGTTTTCCATTTCTGTATTGTGATAGTTTTTTTTATTTGGATTTCAGCTTTCCTTGGACTTGTTCGATAGTCCGAAATACCTTGTGTTGTGAATGGGTGCATGCACTTACAGCCTGCGTACTCTGTTTTTTGCCTGATGCTGCCATCGGTGTTTCATTTAACCCTGGTTCTTTCTTCATCGATCCATCGAATTGGAAGTCGTAAAACAACATCCACAAACCGTGCATCAAAGGAGGTCAATTATCACCTTTAACTAGCAACTACTGCTAGCCCTCTTAAAGTCCAGGTATCCCGAAAATAAGTTGTCTCTTAAGGTATAAGGCCTCCGATCCGGTGGGGCAAGCCCCATTATATTTGAAGGACGGAGATTCAGTCCCGTTCCTTATATCATTATTATATTTCACACCCGTCTGAGGTTAGACCGTTTGCCAAACAAATAATGGTACAATAATCTTCATGAAAACAAAAACGTTCCACGATTTGCATGTGGGTCGAATGCTGCCAGGTTACCCAGGCCAAAGCGGGTGCATTTTCTTGAGGAATCCGCAATCGGAGCCTTCGGCTAGCCAAAGCCTGGTCCTGCAAGGTAGCGGGGCGGTTTGCGAAAATCGCAATCCAATGGGGGGCTAGTGTCTAGCTCATCGAATCATACGCCCTTTGAAAGGGGCCAAACGTCCGAGGTGCCCAATACACCTCGATGCCCAATTAAGCTGGTGGCCAGTGCCACAACCGGAAAAGTGTGGGCGTGGTTCGTACACCTTCTCTTGGTTGGTTTGGGATCAGGGTTTTTAGCCAACTCCCCTAGGTGAACTACCAGTGATCCACCACCCCAGGTATAGCCCCGAATGTCGGCTTTTCGTCCTCTCACTTTAGTGGAGAAACCTCCGCCACGAGAAAGCAGTGAGTAGGGCTTCCTCAGCAGAGGCTGGTTGAGACGCTTGGTCGTCTAAGAGCTTTTCGTGAGGTGCAAGAAAGGGATGAGCAGCCGTAACCAGAAACACCCACTCCCGTTCATACTGAGGATTTCGGAGATAGTCCTGGTCCTGAATTTGACGAAAGTCCTTGGTTCAGTACGGAAGGGTGAACAGGGTGCAGCTCAATAGTGAGTCGATCATTTCATCGATCAACGACTAAGGTCCTCTCGTGAAAAACATTGAAATTATTTCAATCGATATTAGCTCCAAACTCCCCGGGGGCACAACACTCCTCCGATAGTCTTTCACACGGAACGGTGCATGCGCGAAAACTAGGCTAATTTAGACCTAGTCAGCTTGGCATTAACCACATTTTAACTGCCCCAAATTCCTCTCGTAGACTCACCGTTTATATATTCTTCGATCTCAAAGCGGCTTTCTACTCAGTTGGCCGCTTCATACTCCGGTGCTACCTCTCTTTGAAGGATGTGCCCGAGAAGTTGATTTCAATTTTGCGATTTGTCCATACTGATTGCTGAAGCCGTGTCCGAGCTTACGGCAGTTTGTCGCCGGAGTTCATCATGGAAGCAAGTGTTCGTCAAGATTGTCCTTTCCCTGTGCCTCCACTTCTATTTAACTGTGTTACAGATGTGATTGTTGAAACAGCCCTGTCCTCATAATAAGATAGCGGCATCGGTTTGTTCTCCGATCCGGACAATGCAAATTGCATCTCACTGTAAATTAAGGGTCCAGTTGAGTTCCAGATAGTGATGTCGATGGCCCGCTGAATTATTCACAGAAGTGCTCCGCATACTTGTCAAGGCGACGTTGTAGATGGTGGTTACGCTCGCCATTCTTTTCATTTATGGTCTTACTCATGCATGAGTTTTTGTTACCAGTGGCTCGGATTAATGGGGAGCATTACACGTAGCAGTGGCTAGTTCAATCTCGGAAGCGCGTTGTGCCCACCAGGTCTCTCCATCTTCATTTAGGAAGCATTTCAGTTTAGCATTAAGAGCTGTGCCGTATTCATTACCTGTAGTGATGCTTTGACGGATGTCAAGCAGTTCGAGAGAACGTGTGGAACCTCAACGACTGACGGTGCACTTGGTAAACCAACATGCTGTGGTGGTGGACTTATGCATCGTGTTACGGATGTGAGCCCAATGGCCATCAACGTTTGAAGATGACGAAATGTCTATATCCGCAGCTGTTTTTTTTGGTGAGCAGTGCCCACGTTAGGGTCGGTCAGTTTCATCAGTTCTAATCTTCTCGGGTGACTGCTGTTTTCCAGCAAAGCGCAGAGAGAATTTCTTACTCTCGAGTTCATGAATCGAGCTGTAAAAAATCCTCCATATGAATTTGCTGTCCGGTATGCGATTTCTCCATCGATAGCTGATGATAATATGATGTACTTAAGTCCAACGCTGACCAGATGATGGATGTCGCTAGATGGCACGTTGGTGCCATGGTCATCGAAAATATTTGCTCGGATACACCCTGTACAGCACAGAGTTGCATGAGTCGGTCACCGTTTTCTGTTCTCCCAACACCGAGGCTATGCTATGTTATGTTACTTCCTGGTTGACTTGCTGAAGGGGGATGACCGCGGGGTCCTCTCTAAATCCTTTTACTAAAATTTCCAACTTCCAAGACAGCAAGACGTAGCTCCAAATCTGTAGTCCATTAGGGGCCGTCGTCCAATTCTTCGGATTATACGCCCTTTGGACGAGGTCATATGTCCAAGATGCCTAACACATCTACATGTCCAATCATCCAGAGACCATTTTGTCAACTAGTAGGATGTGGATGCGGTTCATGCGCCTTTTGTTGGTTTTAAATAGGAGTTTGAGCCAATTCCCCTAGGTGAACTGCTAGTGGTTCACCAACCCGCTCATAACCCTGGATATTGGCTTCTCGCCCCCTCACTTTTACTTTACTGCGGCTGGCTCCTTGGAAAGGATCAGTTGGCTCCAGACATAATCATGATCATGATCATGGAGTTTCTTGGGATTTTGGTACGAGATAATTCTCCAGCGTCACTCGACGTTTATATTTTAAGGGCGCACCTCTAGCCTTTGCACAACCAAGTTCGAACTGCAAGGCAGCAGGAATTGATCCCTCGCCTCGGAAGTGAGACGGTCAGTGACACAGCTAAGATGTGTGTTCTCTAAGTCACCAAACATCCGATGCTACAACAAAGATAAACTGCCTATGTTGACCACATCTCTGATTCTCTACTAATTCAAGTGCACCTGTGGTGCTACTTAGGTAGGTCGAACGACAAAAGCAGTTATCTCGACGGATCAAAGAACACAATCCACGCTGGCTCATACAGGGTGGGAGTGAAGCTCGATCGTTACTCCTCTGGTAGAGTCGGGACACTTGGTTGACACGCGCTCAGCATTTACAATCGTCTATCGAGTCTCACCACACACACCGAGAGCAATACGGTTTCGGACTTTAGCAACCACAGAGGCGATTAGCATCCGACTCATGAAGCCTGAGCTGTACGCACAACGCAAACTGATTCAAGCTCTCAAACTCCTTTGGCCAGGGGAGGAGAAAATCGCTCGTTCACAAGACCATGACGTAACCACTTTGGTTATGTGATCCAAACTGCGCACAAACTTTGATTTCTCTTGGGCTCATTGCCAAACACATGATTCATCCACCTTTCTGTTTGACCGTATTGAAATTTTTTCATATAAATGTGATTGTAAAAGCTCGAAAAAGGAATTCACCGAAAACATGTTCGCCTACACTGTGTTCCTAATCAATGGGCATATTCCGTGACTTTAGTTTTGAAAGTCCAGTCACATCGACCTTTGTCATGACGCTGTCAATGGGCTTATGCGGCTCTTAAACAGAAGCCGGGTGACCAGCCTGAAATCCACCACAACCTGGTAATGCCGCCGCTGTTTGTTCGCGACTGCTTATTTGTTGCAGTATGTCAGCTTATTCACAGCTTACCTTCTTCGGTGAAGGTATCCCCCTATCCACAACCCGGCGGCGCACCTGGTAGCATTCAGCTCTGCTTAACCCGAGGGTATCCCCCACTTCGATAGGAAAACACTGCAATGGGAAGGTAGTAAGAATGGCTTTCCAAGAAGAGGCTATTTAAAACTCTCGGGCATCTAGGAGTGTTTCATGGGGTGCAAGAAAGGAGTAACCAGCCACAACGCGAGACACCCAATCCCGCCCATAACTAGGCTTATACTGATTGGGTACGAAGACCTATGCATTTCCTCTGTCAAAACATCACCTTTAACTGAAGAGCTGATGTGCGTTAGGCTTTCTTAAGTTCTTCAAGGTAAAAGTTTTGCATATGCACTACATATCCCATTTACCTCTCCGAATATCCATTTTGAATAGAATTGCGTGAAACACAATAAGTGGATGTAATCGGACCTTTTTTGAGTCGATGATTCGCCATCTGTTCACGGTCAACCACAACAAGACAACAAAACACTGAGAACATAACCCAACCAGATGGGAAGACGTTAACATTTGAATATCATGTTTTCGCAGTTCGTTTTCAAACAGATAATATATGTAGGGAAGAAATTTAATGGGAATAATTATCCACGAATATGGATCTCCGTTGTGTTGCTGTCTCGAATCAGGTGAGATCACTGAAGGAAAGTTCGGAATGTTGCCATTTTAAACTCTGATAGGATTATGAGTGAAATATCAAAGTCGTTGTATTAAGGGTTTTGTTATATCTGTCAGATCTGAGTTCTCGAAAGTTCATCCATTTAAAATAATTAACACCACTCAATCATCGCGAGTCACTGTTATAAATGGACAGTTTGTTTATACCTTGCTCCATTTATTTATCCTACAAGGGAAACTGGATAAACTTGAAGCACAACAACAACTTTCAATCTCCTCGTTGAACCACACCTGTTTATACCGCATCCCATTTTGGAAGATGTATGTATTTACCACTGTTTTTTTTTCTGTCTCATCCCATTTTATTGTCCAGGTCTGGGCAAAACTGTCCAGGAATTGGGCGATCTCAGCGGAATTCCTGTGATCCCAAAAACAGCGTTCAGTATGTACACAGATGAAGTGGCGCAGGTGTTGGAATTAGGCAAACAGATCGATAGTGTTTGGCTTTGTGGCCTCGAGACGCACGTGTGTGTTCAAGCGACAGCGTTGGATCTGGTCGAACGTGGGGCTCAAGTTCATTGCATCATGGATGCATGTTCCTCACGAAATATGGTCGATCGGTGAGTTTTGTTTTGTGCGTCACCCCGCCCGTCATCTGTCCACCTTGAAAACGATGTATCAGCTTCCATACAAAATGATCTCTTTCCGCTTTGTCACGTTTTCTGGTGGAAGGTAAACACCGTTCTTGTAATCTGAATATGATGCAGAAAGGTAATCACCAAATTAGATTCACGAGGGACTGTTTCAGTTAATTACGACAGTAAAAAGTCAACGTAACTTTTGCTGTTGCCGACATTTCCGCTCTCTTAGAAAGCCTTTTTCAGGTCAATTATTAAATGAACATTAAACTAGTAGTGAGAGATATTCCCTATTTCGTATAGATTTCTGTTTCATTTTAAAACCCTGTTCTGTCACGTATTTTTTAGTCCTGCACGTTGTGGTGAGGTGGTCGAATTTATAAGAAGTCGTGTCAATATTGTTGGATCGGATTTACCGGAAATAGCTGTGTATAGTGATTCGATCGATTGTAATAGTAGTAATAATAGTAGATCCCTGTGAATCATCTACCCGAAGAATTGGGGTGTGAATCCCCGAATAACACCTACTCTGGTTTGAACAAACAATCACATCGCTTGAGAAATGGAGACCTGGGTCATTAACCTGATCGAAATTTCTATCTAGTTAANNTAAAATAAGGCGTCTCCAAAGTTGAACTGGTGATGTTGCCCGCCATAGCTGCGAGCAGCATTCCACCTCGGGAAACCGTTCAACACCAACATTGAGGTTCGTTTATGTGATTGTGGCGGGATTGTTGTTTACGCTTGGTATCACACTCTTTAGACGGTGGTACGAAATTGACTATTGATCGATCGCGTCACCTGACTTGGCGTGTAACTTTACCCTGGTCGGGACATCGGACATGATTAAAACCATAGACCCATGTTTGATCTCGGAGAGTCTCTGTACTGTGATCTGTTGGACTATCTAAAACGAGATCAGTATAAAGTATATAATACCGCAACTTTTATTCTCCTGGTGTGGAATGGGCATATTACACTCGTTTAATAGCTGTATTGAACATATTAAGCTGTGCTTTGTCTAGTTACAGAATTCAGCAGGCGCCATGTAAATCCAAATGCTTAGCTTAGTCGCAGTGAATACCACCAGCACAT
>UZAN01056897.1:0-13249 GCA_900618425.1 Echinostoma caproni
TTTAGTGTTGGGGAACCTGTTACCCGGGAGGATCCATGGTGCGTAATTGATTTCGAGGAGAACGCTTTCAACTCGCCCGAGTTACAGTGCAATTCTGAGGGGATGTGGGAATGACCTACGTGTCATTAGCAGTCCTTATGCATCAAAAATTTAGGAACTATGAATTTTGATAATTCGGGATCAAACATGTGACATCCCTGGAGGATGCGGGATAGTAAAGATCGTGCTGTACGCAACGGATTCGAGAGAACGACTTATCCGAGTGGTTAGTTGCGAATAGGTGAACTAGGAATCGGAATTCGAGGATGATGATCATAGGCGAGACGCGATGGTGTACTGCGCTTTCGCACAGGGAACAATCGCTGTGCGCAACACACAGACAATCGGAGATAGCCATATGACTTTCAAGAGAAGGTGATTCACTATCAAAACCAATCTCAATACCCTAGAGATTGCGCTTGTCGATCCGGTGAATAAGAGATGTGAAAATGCGGAGTGTTAATTGCCGTTCCGCGTTGTACCCTATCCCCGAGGTTTATCCTTGAAATGGTGACAGGCAGCTCTGTTTTTGCCCGGTTTAGTAGCACGTCTAACCTATCGGGGCCTAATGTGGCTTGTCACTCCAAGTCCCGGGGCGTAGGTTGCCGGTTTCCACCACTGAAAAGCAGGTCATCGTGTTTGCCCGGTTTACCCGTCTGCTGTTCATCACACTTAGATGTGTAATGAAAAAAGAAGTCGACTGATCGTCATCGAAGAGACAAAGTCTCTGAAAAGTATTCAAGCGTGAAGCAAGTTTTGAGTTTGAAGGCTGAATTTCTCTAAAATTTGTTTCCACTACTGCGATGAATTTCTGGTTTATCGCAGGTGCTTTCACATTGTGCGGCTCCTTAGTGCAGAAAGGTATGGGGATGCCAAACACTCGTCTATATAGGTTAACCTCTCCCGTTCTCATTCATTGATGCTTTGCCCACTTCACGTTTAATAAAATCGTAGACAGAAGCAAATCTGTGCTCGATACGTGATTGTCAATATCAAAAGTTTGAAACCACAGTAACATTTATGTCGGAATCGGTCCATCCTCACTCAATGCGTTGACAGCGTTACCCTATCAAACGGATTATGGTGTTTGATGGTTATTGAGGAAGATGTAAATGCACGAGCACGTGACCCGATTACCCGGTTTCGGGCGTTGGCAGTACAAGCCTCGTGAATCAAGATGATGCATCATGTTCAGTTGAGATCAGGTTTGCATGGTCATCAAGCCTAAGCTACGGCTGAATGATTCCTTCCGCCGGCATTCTTATCCAACAAAATAAGTGTGCTTGGTTTTGTGTCCTTCAGTTCCGCAGCAGCCTCCGTCTGTTCTGCCACCTGATCACCTCGACAAAGCCTCCGAAAGCCTCAGTATAGTCGGGGTGGGTTTCTGGGATTGGGATTAGTCACTCTTCCCTTGCACCTCCCAGGTGGCAGACTGTCTGATCTACAGTATGCAGACGACATTGTGTTGCTAAGTGATGATTCAAGTAAGTTGCAAGCTTTTCTGGATGTTTCGAGTGCTAGTGTAGACATGTTAGGCATGCTTTTACACCTTCAAAGTGTAAAATGTTGCTACAAGATTTGGTTGCTCCAACTTCCAACTGCACCCTGACTTGGGAATTACTAGAGGAAGTAGACAAATTTTGCTATCTGGGCAGCTATATCTCACTTGGGGGAAGCATCACAGATGAAGTATCGGCACACATACAGAAGGATCAAATGACATTGGCCAACTTGAGATATCTGTGGCGCCCTCGCAACATCCAGGTGTCCCTGAAGGGTCGAGTCTATGCTGCAGCAGTTCGGCCAGTGCTCCTATAGGCTGCTGAGATTTGGCCAGTACAGGAACAAGATAAACATAGATTGTCGGTGTTCAAACACTGCTTTCTACATCACATTGCACGAGTCTCGTTTGGAAACCGGACAAGCAATGCTGAGGTTAGACAGCGTTTTAGTTATTCGCGATCGTTCACTGGAGTAAGCAGTCGACCAGATAGGTTGCCAAGGCCAGCGATTTTCGCCGAGGTAGGCAGCGGACGGGAAAATTTCAAGGGTGGTCAAACGAAGACTTGGCATGAGGGTATAAAACCCCTAACCATGACACTGTATCACATAGGTTGAGTTAGGCTCCCTGATTAGAGACCCCTAGATCATTACCAGTTGTTACAGACACTGAGTGATATGACTGAGTGTCGCAAATAGTGGCGCTCACGCATCTACTCATAATTCTCTTAACATCAGTCTATATAAGCTGTCTATCTTCCGCTTGAATTGGCTTTCAACACTTCGATGTTCATTCTGCTATTTGATCGAAATTGCTGGCTATAAGACAACAACGAAAACCGGCGCATGGTTAACGGTTGTAAAGACTGAGCTGAAACTGATGTTATCAATCATTTGCTTAATTCGCGCACAAGCCTTGCGCGCACACTTCTGTGAAATGGTTCGACTTTGGTCTCGTCTGATGTTGATCACGGCGGAACCGTTTGATCGCCTACCTGGGCGCATATATGTGTGCTCGTCATAAAATGTTTTTTCTTAACAAGTTACCTCTTGAATTCCTTATTATAAACTACCATTATTGTATCTTTAGCAATTAAATGATGTACGGGGCTCTTTTTTCACTCGTCGCAAGGTCGTGATATGGGAACACTTGGGAACCTTGACTAATGTCAGTAAGTTGCGTTGAAAACATGGACTGGAGATAGTAATCACTCATAGAAAGGCCAAGGATTCGCATAAATCTGTAACCGACCGGCATGGAATTCTGTGAAATCTGTCTACATGATCCCTATCCCGCCTTGTTCCATTTCCTACTGGTAGTCCGTGGTTCGTGCATCCTACTTCATTATACACGTTGTAACCCTGGGCAAAGGTGGTTGTGTTCGTCATGTTCCAGCTTCGTCATTAATCAATCTTCAGTTAGACAAACTGATCTCAAACACACAGGCACACACACGGGCATGTATTTAAGTATATATCTGTGTACTTCAAAATCCCAACTGATCATCAAAAATAGACAATGCAGGCACAGACCAATCGTATATGAGTGCGTTACCTTCGGCGGATGCAAACCTACTGCCATAGGTACCGTTGAATCTGTTTTACCGGTTTCTCCCAATTTTTCCATCCTGCATTGCCCTCGGTCGCTTATTCACCGCCTTTGTCGATTAACTTTTCGCCACAGTAGCTTATTTTCACATGAGCTTACATATGCGCTCACGTTTGCACTACTTGATTCGATTCCTTGTTCACTTGGCATCCCACCTCCCCTATGTCGGCACCCACTGCTAATTCATATTCGATCATGTGACCGTACAATTGCCTCTCCACAGACATGCACACACACACGCACGCCCTGTATCCCTCTGTCTCACACACACGCACCCCTGTCCCCCTGTCTCACACGCGCACCTTCCCCGGCACATGTTCCCTCGTGTAATGTGACTTGAACCCTTTGACCTTGTGCTCCGACTGTGACAGTCGGTTATTACTCGTGTCTTAATTCGTCCCGCCAGTTTCGCTTCGTTCGGCCACTGAAGGTTTTGTCCGCTCGATTGGCCCTAGTAGCTGTTACCTGTATCAGCCTAGATCGATTGACTGTTCGGTGAACTCCCTGTGAGAACGCCACGAATTGAGGTTTGTACCTGTAATTGCGATGTAATCATTATTTGACTGTAGTACCGCCTTTATTGTACGCTAGTAAACCAATCGTACCTAGTTTGATTCCGTCTTCTGGTTTGGCGCGTCACTCAACCTTGGCCTAGAACCCGAACAGATCTAACAGGTACTTCGATCACCAAATGGTTTATTTCTTAATATGCTGATATCATCGGAATATGGTAAGGGAGAAAGTCTGTTCCATGGTTTTGTAGATCGAACAAAGTGTTCAGCAGAACATCCTCAGTGTCAAAATGAAAAAAAAGATATTGAGATATTGAATCTTATCGTATTCCACCTGAAATAAAAAAAAGGCTAAGAAAAACTGGCCATAGGTCCTAACCCAAATCAGTGTACGGCGATAGAACTTTTTTAGGAATCAAACACTTATTGTACTCCACTTCCCTGCGAATAGTACCGTAGTACAGGCAATTCTGCTATACAGCGCAGAAAATTGGTCATTAAGAAAACAGGATAAAGATTGACCGTCAGTGTTTGAATACCGCGGTCTACGCAGTATCGCACGGATCTGGTGGGGTGACCAAACGAGTAGTGCTAAGTTTAGGTGCATAGTTTTGGTAACCGCGGTCGTTCATTGGAACAAGTTGTAGATCACAGATTACGTTGATTGGGGCATGTTACGCATGTGTTACGCATGTCACTAATTAGGTTTCCGATGTGGATATTGGATGGAAAGAAGCCATGGATGGTCCAAATAAGATTTGGCACGAGAGTATAAAAACTCCATCAGGAAACTCGGTCACAGAGGTGGCGTTAGGCTCCGTAGATAGGCACCTTGTGGTGGTTATAATGCATAGCTTGAGACAAGGTGATATGATTGAGTATTGTAAAACAGTCGCGTTTCGTGCATCTTCTCAGGTTTGTTTGCAGCCTTAGTCCACTGAAATTTCCCTTTTTCTCTTCGACTCAACTGTCTTGTCTTTCTTCTTCTGATCTTTCATCCAGCAGCCCAAAGCAACCAAAACCGGCGCACAAAAGTTTATGGATATTGGTTGTACAAACTGAAACTAATGGTAAAATCGTAACGAGGAAATCAGAGACCATGCGGATGTCTAATAACCTAATCAATAAACCTTGGTCTTTGGAGAGCATGACAATCCTTTAGTAAATTTCATAGAGTAAATATTTGATCGACTGATTGTCAGCTGCCCGCAGATCTCCTCGCCGGTAATATGCAACCTGTGAGGAATGACGGATGCTAAGAACTTTGATGTTATTGGTTTTATGCTTGTGCCCCGGTGATTGGCGCAGTCGTTGCGCGATACTCTAAAGATACAGACAGCAACTGGTTTTCCTCACATGAAGTGGCTCTGCTTGGTATAATAAACTTTGAAGAACAGAACCTACAGAGAGCCTCATTCATCTATTTTCAGATAGAGTTCGAAGATGATCTAACTCGGTGCTTTGTTGCGTCTCATTGCTTTGTTTTTCTTGTGTATCTTTTCATGAGTGAGTGAATCTGTTAGAGGAGACGACGGGTTGTTTTCCTTAAAAGCTGTTGGTATAACCGGCTGGTCAGCTACAACGTGCCTTGAAGAGTGCAGTATCCAGTGTGCAACGTGCCCCTGTTTTTGCTCATGGTATTTTCTTTCACACTTAGTGCTTCCCTACGGATGGCCCGGGTAAGATAAAACAGCTTGTTGGAATTTTCCATGGCGACAGCTCATTTCATTCATGATAAACGTTGAAACTACCTTATTATGTGATCCCTGCTTTGGTTTCGGTTGAGATCATATCTCGCTACGAGTCGTGTTTTGTTATGCTAACATCCAGCTGCAATTGACTGACGTGTCTGAAGAAGGCTTACGTAGTCGATAGAAATCCAGGTTGTTAGGTCACAGCTCGCTTAGGCGTTCAAACGAAGACCTGGAAACTGGGTCCCGTTAGGCTCTCTGGCTGGGGACCCCGAGATCAAGGTCCCTCGATAGTTAGAGACACTGAGCGATATGACTGGGTGGCGCAAACAGTTGACTCGTGCGTCTACTCATTATTCTCTTAACACCAGTCTTTATGAATTCTCTGTCTTCCGCTTCAATTGGCATTCAACATTCCAATCTTCATCGTGATCTTTTATTCAAACGAGCGGCCAAAAGACAGCAACCAAAACTGGCGCACGAAAGTGCATGAATAATGGTTGTAAGAACCGTAACTGCTTAGGTGGCAGAACGCAAACCAATGGGTGAACGGTACTGGTTAATGTCATCAATTGCTGTCGATTTTAGATGGCGCGTTTTACAAGTTGGTTGAGCGCAGTCTAATTGTCGTTGTTTTGTGCATTTGTAGCGCCCACGGCAGCGTGTGGATAACCTGAAGCCAACTACTACTATGTGGTTTAATTTGTGGTTAGGGCTCTCGTACGACCAACAGTCTGGTATGCGCCCCCGCCACTTGTAGATGTGGTTTGTCGGATTCAGTCTATGATTGGAGTAGGGTTGGCACCAAATCACATGTCAGAGCTTTGGGTGCCTAAAGTTCGTACCGGCGAGGAGCCAGTTTTGATCAACTTCTGTGACAGGGGAATGGTCAGTGAAATGGATTCAGGTTGAAGAAGTGGGAAATGGGTGTAGAATTGTTCACGGTAATAGAGTAAAACCTGGAATCATTGATACAACAGGGTGCATTATTACACATTCTATGTTGTTTTGGTACTCGATCACCCAGTCCTAATTTGGCTGTTTTCGCTGAACGAAGAAGCGCGACTAACGAGCCAGCACCTTGAGTATATATAAGCCGTGGGTCAGTTTGATGATTTGTTTGCCTGGAGAACCTTGTCGGATGAAACTCTGCAATGAAAAATAGTTGTGTTTATTATCGAGCTTCACTGGTCACGTCACGGCTGTAAACCGACATGTTCAGTGCATTGGGCCGTGACGAAACCACCACAAACTCGAGTACCATCGTTGATAGCCCACATTCACTTATACAGTACCTTATACAGTATCTCACCTTATTCACGATTAACCATCGTCATCCAACCTCATTCGCAACCTCGGGAGGCGCTCGGCAGCAAAGAACACGACTCCTTCGGGTCTGGCATGGATACGAAGTTAATGATAATAGTAATGCGAAATCGCTTACGTGCTCCGTTTATTACTTCGTATTGGAACACGAAGCGTTTGATGCAAAACGGAAACCGGTCAAGCGTTGTTGAGGTTAGGTGCACGGTTTTAGCTGATCGGAGTTACTCAATGGAGCAAGTGGCTGATCTTAGATTATGCCGCATGGGACATGTGTTTCGCATACCACCAAATTGATTCGCACGGCGCGAGATGTTTGACCAGGCTGGTAGTGAATGGAAAAAAGTAAGTAAAAAAAGTAACTGAGACCTAACTTGAGGGGGAGATATCAAAATCCTAACCATCATGTAGGCCGCCCTGGACTTCCTGGATGGGGACCGGTGGTGATGGTAACCGGTGGTTAGAGACAGAGTGAGTGTCGCAGACAGTGACTGTCGTGCATCTGTTCACTAATTGTGGATTCTTAATCTGTGCGATTTCGCCATCTTATCTTCTACTCTGCTCTCAACATCCCACTCCTCTTCCTGTTCTTTATCCAAATGAGCAACAGTCACCCAAAAGGTAAGTGGTTAATGGTTATAAAATCTGAAACCGAAACTCAATGTATGCTGTAGGGTGTACGTGGTATGGATCGCTCGGTAATTCAACTAATGACGTTCATTGTTACCTTTCATGTGTGTGTGAGAGAGAGAGTGAATTGTGGGATTTCCGCTCAATTCGATCACCCCCCCCCTCGAAATCTTTCAGCGAGAAACACCTTTTTGGAAAATCGACCAACCTTATTCCCATCGTTCTCCTACAACTTCCAAGCAGAATGATTTATGATGCTGTGCCTGTTTTCTCAGTTGGTATGGGAACAAGAGGGCAGCAGGCCATGCACACAGAGCTTATCTGATCCTCTTTGATTTTCACCTTAAGAAACGGAAAATTTCTGGGGTTCATGTTATGCGAATGACCGAGGATAATATTCGAGGAAAATCGAGTGGCTTTGGACAGAAACCAAGCGACTGTTCAGTATATCAAAGATAGTCATGATCGAGTTCATTGGAGAAAGAAAATAAATGAGAATAGTTATAGGGACACTTCACCGCTCCCAGAGGCCTCAAAATTCCCATGAAGAACAGTTAATTTAAGCTTGTATCAGTGATAAAGCCTCTTTCGGTCACTGGAAGTATCTTTTATTTACTAGGTCAGTCTGATTAGTGTCACATCACCGTCCAATTGAGAACCTTTACCTCGGGTACAGATCGGGATCCTGCACAAGGATTTATATCACATGATCATCATCACCGTACAGCGAGATACAGCGAGGTGAACTTCACTGATCGCTGCCAAACTCGCAATGCATACAAGGTTAGTGATAAAATTTAGGGTAGACAGAGATTGGACCTATTTTGAAGGAGGGCGAAGAAGATGAACCCCTATGGTCAGTACACAGAGTACACAATCGAACCCTGCAGATATTACCGTTCCAAGCATTCTGACCTGATAAGAAACGACAACAAGAACGCCACTGCTGTAGGTTCGCTGCCATATCCTTCAGTGTCTCCAACCAACCAGTTGTGGAGTCTTTCGGACCCCAACCTGGAAGGCGAGAGACACCTACTCTACCTAGTGGTTCTGTGCATTTCTTCATGCCTTGTTTCCACGTCATCTGTTGACCTCCACGTGGTTTCCTCCAGCCCGGATTAGCAATGGATACACGAACAAAAAAAATAATTTTATCACTGTGATTTGTTCAGATTTTCTTTATAGTTGCTGAATTAGATAGTCGATAGCGTCCGCTCCTTAAGTAGTAGTGGTAACTTTTGCATACCATGCGCCACATTTCAGAGAATATATATCGTGTACGACGTAACCGAAGTAAAAATTCAAATCCGATGCTCTCCATTGGCTAATCGTGCTGTGAACTATTGAATTCCATCATCTCATGCAAAGGGTATTTGACAGCAGTACAATTGAGGAGCTGGAAGACTGTAGCGTCTCTTCAAACATATTTCAGTTCGACCAAACCCATGTATGGTTGGACCCCGGCGAATCAGGTTGCAGGCAATCCAGGCCTGTATGTAATGCTTAGATTGCGTTCACATCGATCGAGTGCCTAGTAAACACCAATACACAAAGATATTTAAATTTATTTACTACCACTGACAATAATATAACTTTCACTTTCGTGCGGCAGTTTTGATTGCTACCTTTTCGCTGCCTTAGTCTAGATCCAAAGAGAGGGAGAGGAAGTAGAGTGCTGGAAGTAGTATCAGGGTAAATATCTCAGGTTTTAGTAGATGTTGTTTTATTTCAACCGTACCCTGTGACTGCTGACATTCCTCAGGTTTCCTTTCTTTCACTCACCCTCTATTCCGTTTGTCAGCTATCTTTTATCCAAGACTTTAGGCGCAAACCATTCCTCTTTTGAGGACGCGTTCTTCCTTTTCTTATTCTCTTATGGGTTTGTGGGAGCCCTACTCGGAGTCATCGTCTCAAAAATCTGACCCACAAGGTAGTGATCCGTCGATCCATCGTAGGACCGTGACCGGAGCATCCTTGTGGGAGCCTCTAGAGACCTTCCACACAAGATCTTTGGGTTTCGGTTCAGTTTGTCGTTCGCTCGGGCGTTGATTGTTGGCCCTTAGTCTCATGCAGCCAAGCGCAACGTGGACGCGAAAGCGCTTCATTGGCTAGGGGATGCCCAGCTATTTGGACAGCTGTCTCACTTGGTGAACGAATCGCGTTACACGGTCTCAAATTACATGNTACATGCAAATTCTCTCTCTATACCTTAGCTTGCTTCTCACACCGTGTACAAAGATGCTTTCAATATGGGAGTGCGAACCAGTTCTGGATGAACGGGATACATCGGTCAACTTCCCGGTTATACACACAAAGGTTTGTGAGAACCACCGCATAATTAATTTGCTCACTCCAATCTTCTGTTGATTGTCTATCACGTGCGTGAGAGTCAACAAAATTTATTTCATCGATACGATCTGTTTATACTGATAGCCGAGTTCGGCTAAATCCCTTAAAATGAAATCGCCTAGTCCTACGGAAGGTCAGGTTGCTGGTTTCACCGCCACATTCGATTGTCCGTGTGTAGTTGTCTATCGTGCAGGCTCTTGCCTGCTTCTATACTGGCATAGACATTGCCTGTACGGCGTCAGTAAAAACACAGATTGTCGATTCTTGAACACCACTGTCTATGCTGCATCGTTTTAGTCTGGCGGGCAGCTGGACGTTCTACACCGAGGTCAGTCGCAGAGTTTCCGACAAAGAAGCTAGTGTTCGACCTCCACGTGTTACGTTAGCTGGAGCATGCGTACGTCACTTGATAAGTGTCGTAAACAGTGGCGTTTGTGCATCTCCTCAATTTCTTTGCAACCTTAGACCACTGAACTTCTCCATTTTTTGTTCGACTCCACTTTCAACTTTCCTATTCTTCATCCCAATGGGCGGCCAAAAGACAGCAACCAAAACCGGCGCACGAAAGTGCATGGTTAATGGTTGTACAAACTGAACTGATAGGTTTCCCGGACGTGAAATGTTTTTCGAGACAAGTAGTGGGTGACCGGAAGTCAAAAGCTGACGTGGACCTTATTAGGCGTCCTGGATGTAGACCCCCAGAGCGGTTGTATCAATGGTGAGATACACTGAGTGACATTGCTAGGTGTCGTAAACGATGGGGCTCATACAGCCGCGCGATTTCATTGTGTGTCCAGTTTATTATCTGTCTTCTGTCTTTGTATCCTGATCCTGCTGTCAACCTTTCTGTTCGTCTGTGTTATTCGCTGGAATTCACCTACAAATAAGAGCGACTGAAGTCTCCGCTTTAAAGTATAATATCTACAGTTGGAAAAACGGGGAAACGTGTTTATCCTACACACTGCACACTCTTGTAGTCGAAATTCTCACTGAACTACATCGTTTCCTAAATAGTTTGTTACAATAGAATCCAAGTTATCTCAAGTGTGACGTAAGGTTCGTTCCGTTTTATTTCTTCAGGGTTCAGTTCAGTTTTTACAACCATTAACCATGCACTTTCGTTCGCTGGTTTTGGTTGCCCCTTTGGCTGGAAGAGCAAAATGAAGATTATAATGTTGAGAGCAAATTCAAGCGAAAGATAGCGAATTTATATAGACTGATTTTATAAGAATAATGAGTAAATCCATGAGCGCCATGATAGCCTCTGAGTGGTTGGCCTCAATAGTTGATCACTGAGTGATATTCCATGGGTGGCGCAAACAGGAATCATTTCCTAAGGTTTGTGATTGAGAAGAGGAAGTGGACAGTTGAGAAGGATGGTTTTCCCAATTGGTATCTGAGTTTGGTGGTGGCGCAATGGTTCAGTCGCTGTCATAGGCGTGCTTTGGAACCTATGGTCCGAGGTTCTAGCCTCACCACCGCCACCTGACTTTCGTGACACGCAGCTTCACTGTCGTCCGGGGCCTTATGTGGCTCACCACTCCAAGGCGCGGGGCTCAGGTTACCTGTTTCTATCGCTGAACAGCAGGTCCTCGTGACTATGGGGTTCGCCCCGTTTGCTGTTCCTCACACGAGTGTGTAATAAAAAAAGTTCTATATTCTCTTTCAGGCCGTTTACTTGCTTGCCCCATGATTTTTCAGTCTTCCAATTGAACTCGGATCCCGTTCATGGTAATACACATTTCATGCACAGCACTGAGCTTCATACCAGAGCATGTTGCCAACATTGGCTCTCCTTCTGAATAATGAACAGTGAATTCTGATTTTTTTGGCGCTTTTTCTCGCTTCTCCAAACTATTATCAATGCCTCTGTTCATATTTGTCTATCCGGATTCGTTTTTACCCTCACAGATTCCAAAACAACGCGGAATCTTTCGACGNATCGGTACGTTTATGGAATTTGTGCATCAGACTACTGTTTGACCCCTCCCCCCATAAAGTCAACTTTATGGGAAATCAGAGTTAATGATAATTGCCTCATCCGACGAAGCTTTCTGTGCTGTTCTCTTTGTGAGTTTGTTTTTCCATCTGCTGTTATTTTGTGGGATTTAAGGGCATATTTCATTACCAGATAAGGTCGGTTGTGGCAATCGCTCTCCAGTTCATATTCATCCACAAACCGGAAGTTTGTAAATGCCATGACGTGCTCACCTCTGTTCACAATCACCGGACTGGTTTTACACACCCATGGTGTCGCATTGGTTCTGAGAAACAATAATTGTTCGCGCCACTAGCTCAGTCCATTAATTTTACTGAACTGCTGTCCGACTTCGTTTCCAAGCACCAACATCGGTTCAACTGATCTCCTTTAACATCACGAATTAGTCTGACCAACATTACCACCTCGTCGGCGGGACAGCCACTTGCGCGACATCAGACTTTAATTCCCCCTCCCCCTGCAAATATATAACACCTCTCGTGTGTACGCTGGATCGTCCTCTGTATGTCTTTGTTCGTAGGATATATTCTCTTGTTTCAGGTTTCGAAAACCAAGCTTCCACGATTATTCGCTGCCTTGGTTTTGCGTCTGTGGGAAAAACGGTGGTAATGTTCGCGGGTAAGAAAAACCTATCGATCGATAAGAAAAATTGAATTGTTAGGCTTGAATTTGAGCCTATCTTGGAGGGTCACCTCCCGCAACATCTTTTTTCAATCAGAGCTCAAGTTAGATGCCAAATTATCAACATTGGTTGTACTGAGAAACTCACACGCTGATGAGATTGTGCATTAAATAGGTCTTGTATTCGTTTTTAATCGACCGGGAGAAATCAAAATACTCATTTGGCTCTTTTCGTGGCTTGGACCATTCCGACTGTTCTACTGGTAACTGCGGATTTCCGAGGAATCCATCAGATGTGAACCAGTCCCGGGATGATGTTTATTGAATCACTTTGTTTTGTTGTTTCGAGTGAGAATGTTGCCCCCTGGTAACTAATTTCGCAGCAATTGTAGATTGTATCCAAACTGAATGTCAGAAAGTATCGAACCAATCAGTTTCTTGATACCGCTTCCACTAGCTTGGAAATATTTTTCAAAGGTAACCGTCGTTTTATCCTTTCCGATTCATCGTAGTCGCATCATCACGATATTTTGATTGCATGTTCAATGATTCTCTCTCTCACACACAGAACATCTCTTCTCTTCCCATCTGACTGTGTTTCTTTGCAGTATGCGTTATGAGGAACGTAATCGAGCAAAGGAGGCACGTGAGGCTCAAGTCATTGCCACACTAAAGAACAGTCAAACATGTGTCGGACCGTTGTTTAGTCAGTAAAACATCTAACTTGCAGAGTCAGTTGATTTATACATTCCATATTCTCATCCTACCCAGCCCCACCGCATGTTATATATCAGCAACCCTTGTTCCAACCCCGAATTATATCATTTCGATGCTTTATTTTCTCCAGCCAGAACCACCCACAAACATTTAGCGTGTTGATTGTCATGGTGTCGGAGATGGAGATCATTCCGGGTAGGATGCATTGGTCTGGCATACCTAATCCCTCTCTACTGTGGTTCTGTTTGTGTCCCACATC
>UZAN01056901.1:0-13247 GCA_900618425.1 Echinostoma caproni
CCATCCAGCACGCTTGCGCTTCTTGATCCAAGCATGATTGCCATATTCTCCAAGCATATTAGTTATGTGAGGCACAGAAGTAATAAATTTCAATGTAAGCATATCCTGACGAGAGTAGGTATGGGTCCGGAACATGTTGGACATCGAGATAATCATAAAATCCAGTGAGACGACGAGCACACAAAACGTAGCGCAGCCAATCGAAGGGCGGGCGCAGTTGGTTTGCAGTTGCCTTCATTTAATTAACAATTTTCTTTCCGAGTTTGTCTACTTCATAAAATTTTGAAAATTACTTACAGTTCTCTAATATCAAGCCCGTTCTGTTTTTCTGCTTGCACTTCGCAGGGATATTTCTCACATCCCTCAAAATGTAAGGCGTAGTACCGGTGTCACTCTAAATGGTGAAGTAGTCGAACGACCGTCTGTTAATTCCAGATGGGGCAGGTGAGTTCGAACTTTTTGTTTTTGCTTTTCTCTAGTCAACGTTCAGTGTATCTGATTAGTTGGATCGGTATGGTTTACTAAAAGAGGCGTGTCAGTGATAGATCAGTCCGTTAGTGGATTGTTGCAAATCGAGCGTAGGATAAAGACGGCAGCCTGATAGATTGTCGCCTCATCATATTGGAAAAAAACATCGTAGAGGACAAACAATTACGTTCACAACACCTACGACTGTGTTTTGCCCAAGTTCTTGTGCATATGTTTGCTGTCCATTGTTTAATGTATTTCCTGTTTGACGTCAGGATAAGAGTTTTGTCGAATAGATTTGAGAAGCTTGTTAAGAGCATACTGATATGTACTTCACACACGTCTGAACCCAGAGTATGCTAAACATATCACAGTACCGATATACTGATCGTGAATTACAGATAGATAGATAGATGTGAAAATACATAACTGAATCACACATACGGTAGTCGACTACCAACGTGGAGCACCAAGATTTCCGAAAACAGATCGATAGAAGTCATAGTCCTCAAACAAAAAGATTAGTATATATTCTAATGTCTACCTCGAGCCAAATTACTCTAAAGTAGCATGAAGAAAACCAGAAGAAGATGGAAGATATATAAAATTTATCTTCCCTAAGACTGGCGTTTCTCCTACGAATAAATTCCATGCACGTATTTCCGAGGATTGCATGGCAGATTAGACAGAGGCGTGATTCCATCGTTTATTTTCGAATTGATTTTGCTGCATCTCCGTTGGTCAGCCTCATAGAGGCAGATTCATCTCACACTTCTTGACCCAAGAGTGTCGCGTATTCTTTTATAATGGCTTGTAGAGCGACACCATAAATGGAGCGGTTTGACCTCGACCATTTCAGCAGCCAGTTGTGTTTGACGCAGATACCTTTCAATGGATGAAGTTGATTTTTCGCAGTTTCAAAGGTGTCCTCCTAGATCTCATGAGATCCTTTTGGGTGCATTCTACATTCAGATCAAGTCAAAACACTCCTATTCAGCACCTGAGCTTCAGTTCCTGAATCACATTCGTAATATGCTTGGGCTGGAGTATGCAGCAGAATATTCCCTATGAACGGATGTTCGCGACAACCGATTGCGGGTCTAGTCTCACGTGAACTGAAACCACCGATGAACAGGAAGTAGGTTCTCCGTGGAAAGGATTATCTGACAATCTGCAATACGAACACCATGAACCAAGATGTCCATTGAGACATGAACACGATTCACATCCAAACTGAATGGAAAGTTGCCAAAGGTGTTGAATATTTGATCTGATGGGGCAAGGAGGAGAATAGTTCGACCGACGTCTTTGTTATCAAAGTTGTAGTAAAATGCATGTATTCAGTGACAGATCTAAGCCAATAGTGTAAGAATCGCATCATGCTGTCCCTCTTGTAAGGTATTTCACGTTTTCGAGGCCGATATTTTTAATTTTGTTGGATGGATTGCTTCCTTTTCCTCTCTGTGAATCACCTTGTATGGTTAGTTACTGATTCTCAGTGATCAAGTTGAGTCATTTGTGAAATAATTATCAACAAATGATGGCTACTATTTATTTATTTTTTAACTTTGGATGAGAAGAATACTAATTTGACATTAATTTCTCTGCTTTGCTCCTTGGAATCTAAAATCACGAAGTCCATACGTTCATTTTTTGCCGCTTGCTCTCTGAGGTCTTCAGTTACGAGATGTGCTGAATACCATCTAACTAACGGATATAGGTTGTCGCGATGGTGAACAACCNTGAACAACCAATGTTTGTTTTCTTATCTCATGATCCCAATGATTACTCAACAACCAGAACAGAGTCCGGGAACGAGCGTCTCAGGTGTATGGTAATCCGCAGTGTGAACTTTTCAGAAGGTAAACTGATAAGGATGTGACATGCAGGATTTAGCCTAGCGATGCCATCAATTTGTGATGCATGGCCGAAGGTTGGCTCCGGGGGCTCCCAGTGCCAATAGAGTTGTCACAAAATGCCACCAACGAACCCGGTTCGCGATTTCCAGCCAACTCTCGTAGTGGATGGAGACGCCTGCGGATCAAACACAAATTATTATTCAAAAACATTCATCGAATAAGCTGGCCATACATTAGCTACTATTTGCGTAATTTTTCCGGTAGCTTCGGTCACGCCCTTCTGATTTCCAATGTATATATTGATTTCTTGAGAAAGTGGTCCGTGGACCAATCGATTTTCCCTTAATTCTTGGTTTTATATTTGATTTTTCTTTAAAGATAAACACTTCCTTGTTTGTTTGCTGTTTTCTCTTAGCAGTGGACCGCTTTTTCGGTTCCGTTTTCTGCCAGGCCACTGTACAGAAAGTATGTTCTGAGTAGTGTCTTATTCAATGATACTGAACAATAACTCCATAGCTGTGGTGATTCCCCCCTCGCATGCCAAAAATAGACACATGAATACTGATCCTGTGCAGATAGATCGTAGTCGTCTACAATGGTACGATTCTAACACTCGCCGATCACTGGCACCGCCACCACCTGCAACCAATCGCTCGGAGCCATGCGGCCGTCTGACTGCATCCGAACTAGCCAAACTCCCACTAAGCACCTTTCGCGTTCAGCCCGGACTGTTGTCTGAGAGTGCCAATTCCTCGGGGGATTCGCCTGCGAACAGCTCCGGCACACCGGTTTGCGTACGCAACAGGAACGAGAGCAATGTGGACTTTTCACCCGGATCGGCTTATTTACAACCGATATCTCGGCTGGCTACCCTTGTGGAAATTCAACCGCTTCAATCGTCACCCGGTCGCGGATTTCCCGAGTGTGAAGTCTGTCTTAGTACGTGCCATGCAATTGAGAATAACAAAATTGTGAATCATGTTACGCAACTAGATACTGGCGAATGTGAATGGCTTCTGAAATTTCATCTGCTTTTTGTGTACATGAAAAAAGAGTCGGAAAAAGTTGATTACTTACATACAATAAGCCTGTATTTGTTAGGTTTTTTGCTAACCTTAACATAAGGCAATTAGATCAACCGTACAATATTTTTCAGACTCGGTATGATGAAGCCTTCACTCTGCTGCTTGCTGCAACTGTTTCCGTTTTGATGAATTCCTCGATGCTAATGTTTGCTATTGGTCAGCGGATCTATTTGTTTGGTGTCGCAACCTCGAGCTGGTCCTGAATTTTTTATTCTCAAACTGTTGAGCTCAGTGAACAATCAAACACAAAAAATGAGTACCTCCCCGCGCGAATCTTAATACACAAATTAAAGAATGTTCTTTTGGGAAATGTCTCCATGGTCAAACTGCAAGTAGTGGTATGGTGTAGATTGGCCATGCTTTTGAAGAACACGAGACGGACTGGATGAACAATCGGTCTCCAATGAAAGTTTCAAAACTTGGTGATCCTTTTCAAGGTTATAGATCGGATAACCTAAAATTGATGTCCGCAGTCAAAAATCAGCACGTGTTCGTTCATGTACTGTTGATCCTCAGCCAAACAATAGAACTATATGTGGCCTACGTTGTTTTGGTAGTTTTTGATCATCTCTGCCTGGGGACCAATTTCTTATTCATCCTATACTTGTGTATTTGACTTTTTGCATTTGTTGGTTTTCTCAACGTTGACCCGAGTGGCCGTTGTGGACAGATTGTCCTACTGTTGTCCCCACTCGGTGAAGATCTCATAATCTGATTTCTTTCTTTCTTCCAGTCGACTGGTTCGAGGTGCCCCACACGCACACATACAACAGTGGCTCGCTTCCAACGTGAACATTGATTTTTCCTCTATTCATTTCAAATTATCCGTAATAACATAAAATAGGCTCAGGTTTTGAACAAATCTCCTTGGATTAAATCAATGTTTTACAACATATTTCTAATTCCAAAGGGATGGGATGTTTTCGTAGGATACCTTGAAGCAGTGAGGAAAATAATTGCCTGGTATGTTTTGCTCCCTTGCTAACCCAGTTACACTCGATTACTACGCGTTTCGAAACTAGGATGACAGTGATTTGCTAGTGAACACGCCATCAGACTAGCATGCTTGAATTAAGGCCTGCGAAATCGCCGTGAACGTAGAATCATGTAGGTAAACTTCGTGAGACTCTACCTCTTGGTGGCATCCTTTTTACAGCTGTTTCACGATATATATATATATATATATATATATATATATATATATATATATCGTAATGGTGATCCATAGAATCGACCCGTAATAGACATGAATTCAGAAACTACCTTCTCCTCATGTGAGGAACACGGTGTTCGTATTCTCCTTGATGGTACGCCGGTCACGTTGCACTGCTGAATGTAGATCAAAGTGAATCGCAAACATCTCTGGGTGGTCTCAGTGTTTATGCACCCATGTGGAACATCTATCTTGCACTCTCAAAGTGTAAAATGATGTCCTGGAAATCGGTTTACTAGCTCACAAAGTCACCGTAGTAAGGGGGCGAAAAAGAAGCTAAACAAATTTTGCTAGTTTGACAGCAACATTTTTCCCTACAGAAAACTTCCATATAAAATGTTGGCACGCCTAAAAGGGACTCGTTTGGCATTTGATCACTTTGACGAAGTGCCAGCATTCGATTGTTCATAAATGGTCGATTGTATGCTTCAGCCATTCAATTAATGGGCAACGTGTGNATCTTTTCCTAGCAAGTAAATCGATGGCACATTGCGGGATATCAAATTTCAGAATGAAACCCTATACTGTGCATCAAGTCAAGAAACAGAAAACGTGAAAAAGTGGAGTGATAAGATAATGGGACTGCCTTCCATTCGGTTGCTATAATTTGTGGTTTGATATTGTATGGGGGTATGAAAACAGCACCAGGAGACTTCCTCACATGGGTCACATTAGACTTCCTGGATTGGGATCTCGTGATCATTGCTCGTGTGTCTCTACCTAGTGGCCTTGAAACCGTAAGTCCACATTTTCACCTGGAAACTGTTTGCAACATTCCAATCCACCCTCTACTCGTTCGTCCAGATGAGCAACCAAAAGACAACAACCAAAGCCGTTCCATACAAGTATAATGTAATTAACATTATACTTGTTATACTTGCTGTGCAAAATGGGTTAGGGGTGAACAATCAGTTCACGTGATTGTTAGCCACACACACACCTAGCGAGCTATGCGAACGGATTTTATTTTTTATTCCTATTTGCGCATAGCTTCGGCCAGTTTCGTTTATTCTTCGGTACTCTTGTAATCCTTGAACTGCTCTATTCACGTGCGGTTTCAGTTGGCACGATCGTTGTCGGTCTCATATTTGCTTGGCTCAACTTAAATTCGGAGCCATTCGTGAGGGGGGGGACTAGCTGCTGTGAATTTTGCAATATGTCTATTTGGGGAAAATATCAGGAATGAAACTGATCTGCTTTGGCGCATAGGTTCACAGGCGTGTTGGTGTAATTTCGTATGGGATTGTTTTTTAATTTGCTTTAGCCAACTTATCCACTGTTGCATCGTTTGCTGAGATTGCATGTGAATACATGTGAAAAGGGGAATTTAAAGAAAACTCTCTGTAATGGTGGATAGGGTGAATCATCGTTTTTGGAGCACAGAACAGTTAATCAAGTTGTGCGTCTGTATTCCAAATCAAAGTGGTGGTAACGTATATTTATTCAGTTATCAGCTTGCTGAATTGGTTTCATACCTCGGAATCAGTTGAACCATTTGTTAGATAACCGGAAGGCTGCGACTGAATCCATAAGATCTCTTGGCCAACTGAGGCTAACTGCATATCATATCTTTGTCCTTCTACTCCATCCAGATTTCCACTTCTCCTGTCTACTGCCTTATCTCTGTTCGAGGATAGTGCAAAGTTCATGACAATATGAACTGAACTGAACTGAATTGCAACACCATTCGCCAAATCATTTTATACGCATCAGTCCATATTTATACGAACTATTGTCTGCTCGAGCTGACATCACCAACCAAGTCTCATTGTCCGTCAATCCTGACTCCATACTGTTAGAAATGAATGTTTTTAAACTCTGATTCTAAACGGCATGCGTTAAGTGACAACTCCATATGTGAACGGTTCAATTTCCAAGAGGGGCAGGAGGAAGCTAAATATACATTTGTTGAACTTTTGATTTGTCTTTCATCACTCAAATGCCGAACAACGTCAGACCAATTCACTGCTTTTTTCCATAATGTGTTATTTGTAGCGGAATATCAGAATAAGGATCGGCTGCGTCATCTACCATGCGGTCATGCTTTTCATTCCAAATGCATCGATATATGGTTCAATCAATCCAGCACTTGTCCAAAATGTCGTGCCGGAGTTCGCACCGGGCTCAAACGGTTGGAGCGGAATCGAGCTCGCAACGTCACCGCTAATCGTTCCACTGTCAATGCCCCAGTACGGGCAATTCGCCAGCGTACAGCTGCATCGACCTCAGTGACCGGTCGAAGAGTAAGTTTTTTCAGAATTGCTTTATTCCAAATCGGCTTCGAGGGCGATCTGTTAGTAGTTGCAGTTAGTGCATCCCGACAGCTTTCTATCTGCTCGATTTCTGTTTTATATTCATCGTTCGAGAGGCCATAGTATCTCTTTCTGTAAATTTCTGCTTTATACATAAGGTTAACCGCTGGGTAAGTTCTTTTACAACGTGGACTTTGGTAATAGCAAAGCAAGTGCGGTTGAGATATAATCTAAGTATTTCTAACAGCCTGGGTTCCAATGCTTTGCGTCTTGTTTTCTTATTCTCCATCGTTGAACACCAAGCCACAATTTTGTCTATCTGTCTGGGAAAACCTGTTTTTTCCATAATTTCCAGAGAAAAAGTTAATGAAAAATCCACTTGGACGAATCTCTTGTATTTAGGATCAAATATAACGGATAAATGGATGCAGTCTGACTGGTGTGTAGCCTTCGACAGCGATCTTATGTTTCCCATTCTGTAAAAATCGAGATTGTGCTACGTTATGAAAATAAAGCATTGTCCTGCAAACAGTCTTTCCCAGCCCTACCGCGAAAAAGGAAATCGAACGTTCCATTAAAACACGAGGAGAAAGCGTTAAAAGCACTGAAGACTGGAAAACTGCCCAATAGTAAACGATGAGTTACTGTTGTCGTGACCACAGCTTAGTACAGTTAAAAGGCCAAAAAACCAATTCAAGACACATCCAACTACCGCCGAACAGTGACGGACCCCATAGCAAAATAAAAAAGCAAAGGCCATAAATAAAGGGCTGAACTAATTACATCAAATGATGAAAGAGAAGCATTGGAGGATAAAAGGAAAACCTCCATTGTCGTACAATTCTTCGGACCATCAAAGATACACAAGGAAGAAATTCCACCGAGAACAGTAGTTTTTTCCCTGTCGGGGGCGGCCATATACAACCTGGTAAAAGAATTATGGAAATGAATGAGACCGCTTAATGTATGACAGCAAAATGGAGTATTCAACTCGGAAGAGTTCCTGGACTAAATCAAAATTGTTCACATACCAAAGGATGAATTCATGGCGTCCTTCGACGTTACCGCATCATTCAGTTCAATTGATTTGAAATTGGAGAGATTCTTGTTGTGGAGATTGATAAGTGAATACCAACCGCCTGGGCAACCTGGCAGTATTCAGCCCACAAGCCAGTAATGGAACGTTTTTCCTTTTTTACAAAGATTATTGTACCACGACTTGCTTGGCACACAGTCTGTCCTCAGACAAGGGTGATATATATATATATATATATATATATATATATATATATATATCAAACAAAGCAATGGAACCGGCTTCCAGCTGCGAACTCGTTGAACTTCGTTCGCGAACATGCTTTGTATTCGGGGGTGAAACCTGCGAGCAACTTTAGGGGACTTCAAGGGGGACCATCCATGGGCGTATTCATAAACAAAATCGTAATGCAGAAAAATTGGATAAGAAAGTACCACCAAAACTCAATCAGAAAATTGAGCAACGACACGGTAATAAGACTTTTGGTATTTTGAAAATTTCGGAGCTAGAAATAACACAGTAACACCAATAGCATGCTCAACGACATCAAATTTTCAGTAGGGAAGGATGACGAACAAACATTCTTTGATATCAGGGTAGTCAGAACGACCTTGGTAAGCACTGGGGCAACGGTTTATCGCAAAGCAACGCATATTAATCTAGTCATAAACCCTAAAAGCAATAATCCAAAATTCCACAAAAGTTACTATGTTAGAACCATGTTCAGAATAATTCCAACACACCGGCTCACAGACACCCGGAACTTCATCAATCGAAATCTTGCTCACAGGGTCAAATAGCCAACAGATGGAGGTTCGAGAATAAGAAAACTTTGCCGTGCATCCAGGAAATTTTAAATCTGCTGGTCAGATTGCTGAAACTGTACGGAATTCAAGTTGTACTTCAACTGACCGTTGGTCTACAGAGAATCCTTCCGGAGCCGAAAGAGAAAACAATGCTGAAAGACAACAGCAGCAAAACAAAGCACTGAACGAACTGCATAAGCAATATCAACACCAGCTGACATTTAGAAGAATTATTTCAGACCCGGAAGGTGGAGAAACATGAAAGTTTGACTTTTACTCAGTAAGAATCATTGATCAAGCCCGGTCAAAACTCTCCAATGAGTTGTTGTTGGTGTGTTCCCCACATTCAGAGCTACAATAACTCCCGTGAGTTTCTCGAGGCTTGGCATTCTTCAATCAATTTATCGAACCACATCATGCGTACAGTTTGATGCGACTCATGGATCAAATGACGCAAGAAAAACAGGGTCACATTGTAATCCGACGATAATTTGTACATTTTCAGGCGAAACAAAAGAATCATTTGTACCCTCTCCCCTTCCCTTTCGGTACTAATTCAATAGTGAACTGAATTGAGAACAACAGGAATAAGGAACTATAACATCACCAAGGAAATACCTATGCAAAACACGCGAAGAAGATAAGAATACTGTCACCGCACAACTAATGAAAATGTAGATTCGGGTGGTAGATGCACTGTCTGCAATAGAATTATCAAGCTTGGTGAATTGGCAAAACACAGCCTCAACACCAATCACTGAGGAATATAATATTATGTGTCACTCAAAATTGGAAATAGTGAATTCCAATAGTGAACGTTTGACTTTTTTACAAGCCTAATATTGGCGTTTTTCAGTTTCTAGATTCCAAAAATTTGTTTTGCTTTTCCCTGGAAAAATAGCAATCATCCGCCAAATATCTCAGGATACTGGTTATTCAGAATGAGTGCGAGACAATAATAATACTCACCTCATTCTTGCCGAGCAACTACTGGTTAGTTATCTAGGCAACAAAATTCCTCTGAATTAGGTTGGCACATACCGAAATACACACCTTAATGTGACGAACAGCAAAAGCAAAAAGCCTCATAGTCACAAAGACCTGCTGCCCAGTGTTGGAGACCAATACCCCAGGACTTGGAGTGGCAAACCGCGTATGACTCCGAAAGGTTAGGCCTGGTATTGAGCCGGATGACAGCAAGCTGTCCTACACCAAGTCATCTCAACATTTCTTGCTGTCGCACTCAAATCCTTTTTTATCTACATCACTGGTGTTTTCATCTTAAGTGACAAACCAACTGCGCAAACTTGCCTCCTCCATGTGAATTAATTCATTTAATTGTCTCTTTAGTTCATTTTTCAAGGGTTGAGATTAAATCAAGTAAGAGCACTGCCCACAATGAATAAATCGGAAAAAGACTGATATTTTCACTGGCGTAGGATATTTCGTAAACAAGCGATCTATGCGGAGCAAGGCCTTCAGTTTGCCATCCCACTAGATAGATTGAAGGCGTTCGAACTTTGCATGCAGAGCATGACTGAAGCGTCACTCGAACCTGTTTGCCAAAAATGAACACTAACTCACATCACTTTTTGTTTGACAATACTAACTTGTAGTATTCAAAAATACTGTTTGGTGTGACGCCCTTACTCACCAAATGCAATTAGAATATAAACCACAGAATTTGGGATCATATACAATGTCGCTTTCCAGGTTTAGCGTGTCTAACTCTACTGGGTGCCCGAAGGAAATGAAAAATGTGTAATACATTCAGTGATCAAGCCTCGGACGATAGCGCAAGTTTTACTGGTGCGTCTTTCATTTGTCCGCGAATTCGGCTGTTTTATCGGAAACCCCGAGCGAAATACTAATGCGCAAAAGCACTGCTTGTATTCTTCATGACAAAGTACAAAACAATATCTTCGGTTTTATGTCCCCGATTTTCAATAATTATAACATTTATGTAAAATGACGACGTTGGTTTTTCGAGGCAGAAATCAATTTTGCCGCGCAGTAAACAATTGAATTTTCATTTATCTACCTCAAAGACTGCCAGAAGAAATCAGTCAACGTCACATACCCCAATACAGCAAGCCTGTCGAGCCCAGTCCACTGCGCGCGCCCGAAATCAACTTTCAACCAGTCTCAGTTCTTCCCATAACACGAGTTCAGATAACTCATTCCAACAAACAGATCCACCAGGCTCCGCCTCGGGTGCACCACAAGGTTCAATCGACCCGGACCCGGATACCAATAGCCAGTCGCAACCGCGGTCTTCCTCATCCGATCTGACTGTCCCGACGGTCGAGGAAGTGACCAGAAGCGCAAGTGAACCAAGGAGTGGCTCAGTGTCCGGGACGGCACCGAATCGAATCATTAACACGCGTTCTACCGAGTCTAGAGTGTCGAATATCAGACCACTGCTGTCGGGGACAATGGACAAGGTGACAAATGACCTTTTGGTGTTTTTTGGGTTCTCACACTAGTCTTTTAAATAGTTTTTTTCTGATACTGATTGTATTTATCCTATAGATTCAAACATATATGTTTTCATTGAAACATTGAAAACAAACATATTTATGCTGTCACCATCAGCTTATGATTTTAAACGTAACTAACAGGAATACCTTTACTCTGGACATTTTTATGTATCAATTTAATGCAATATTTACAGTAAATCAAGTCGGATAATTTTATTTGTGCTGGTAACTCCTGCCTGAGGATCAGTCGGTTTAGTGGATGATTTCTGAGAGCAACAGCCTGTGTGTGGTGGTCAGCAGACAGATCGGTACAGATTCTTATACAGTACAGGTTTCATAAGCGCCAGCGATAGATGGAGTGACATCCTAGGAGCTTCAAATCTAATTCGGTGTCTCTCATTTGCCACTGAGATGGCATTGTCATCCTGCACAAGGTGTTGGTAGGAAGCAAAGTTCTGATCGAAAGATATAACCAAACTATTTGAAACGGTGACGTTAGACGAAGCATTGACATTTCTAGGCAGCGCTGGCAAACTTCGACGTTTCAGGATGTTACGGAGGCACCACTGGTCAACTAACTTTATTTTTCAAGCGTCTTTGATTCTTGGGGTCAGGTTTTACAAACTTGTGTGAGTACAAGGCAGAGAAATCCAAAGTACGTGTGTCTTATTGCCGAGGTTTGCTCAGTTGAGTTTCCGGAGGGATTTGCGGATTTGCACAAAGGTTCCTCCTGCGCACTTTGATTTCGTTTGAGGATTGATCGCTCATTTTTTTATTGTGGACTTGATAACTTAATTAATAGAGTATTTCCAAGGGTCCCTCGATGATTTGTTGTAGAAAACGAGTCTTGTTTAAAAATCGTCATTTTGGTGGGATTGGCTTTCATCCTGGTCGCGTTGGCCTTAAGTGGTAGGATTCTCACCGAGGACGACGAGTTCGTCCGCAAGTTCCAGGTCTATTGTTTGTGGGTCACGGTTTACTTGCGTTCTGGGACTTTTGGACAGTTCATGTTGCATTATTTGGTCTAACGTGTAGTTTTATAGCACTGGTGACAACTACCAGTACTGGCACACTCTGTATTTTACGGTGATCTCTACCGACTCTTCTCCATTTACGAGAGCTTACGCCGACATTGTTGCTCTACTTTTTTCTGAGATTCACCGGTTTTTCTTTTAAATGGTCTGCTTCCAAGGTACTCCGTTTTGTCCAAATATAAAATCTTTGAAACGGAGTGTGATTGACTGTTAAAAATTGGGGTGGTGCTCCAAAATCCTGGGTAGGTTAAAATTCTGTTCTCCACGGCTTCCACGGCGTAAACCGCTTTGGTTTGAACAGTTGTGAGCATTCCTTACTGCAGCAAACGGTTTAAAAGGATGACTGTAGCAAACTTGATTGTTATATTGATGAGGGTTATTCCTCGGCAGTTGTCACAGACTTTACATCAGTCACTTTTGAGAAAAAGAAGCAAATAACTTTAACTCCCAAATAGACTAAAAAAGCTCATGTAGTTGTTAATGTGTTGGAAGAATTGATCGGGGAGATCTCTTTCGTGTGATACTTGAGATTCGTTCCCTGTGCCGTGAAGAAAACATCCCTGACTATTTTGGCGTATCATTTGTGATAAACTTTTAGTGCGCTCCATTTAGACTCTATAGTCAACACAATTAACCACGCAAGTTTGGGTGTGTGCGGTTCAACGGGCTGCGAAAAAGAGGTCAAAACAGGAATGCCATGCACATAATGCCAAAAGACTTTTCACGCTGCATGCGCCAAACTATCGATGAAAAAGATGAAACACATGCTAGCACAACAAGACTGTTTTTGGTTTTGCAGTGATTGTATGAAGACTCCGGTGATAAAATACATGATCGGCATTGAAAGTAGGTTTGAGAAGCTACTGTTAGCCGCAGAGGAAAAAGCTAATGGGAAAATTTTAGCACTAGAAGAGAAAATAACTGCCCTGACGTCCCAGATCCCCCCAGCAAACTCAATCCAGCGACCAACGAAGCGTCCAAGGTGCTGTTTAATCAGCGCCGCCTCGACGCAGT
>UZAN01056904.1:0-12203 GCA_900618425.1 Echinostoma caproni
GATACTTCGCGACGTTGAGTGTCAGGTCCCGTCCCGTCCAGCAATCGTTACGTGGTCTGCAAACAGTAAACATGGATTTTGGAGATCCCATCGTAGGTCATTAATGTAGAGCAGGATCAGCAGTGGCCCAAAAACGAATTCTCGGTGTACACCGCTTGTGACCACCACCTCTTCGGATGTTTGAACTCCTACTTTGACACCAAACTTTCACTACGCAAGAAAGTCCATTATCCAGCTCCTGATTTGCCCAATACTTGCATCTTACGATTTAACGTATGGTGGCTAACCGAGTCCAATGCGTTCTAGAAGCCCAGATAGCATACCTCCACCGGTAGGCCCTCATCTATTCTCCGTTTGATCTCGTCTAGAAACACCAGCAGGTTTGTCAGACATAATCTCTTTTCAACAAATCCGTGCTGAGCTGGTACCAGTAGCACTCTGTTGACCATGTATTTGGATATTTACTTTCTCACTAGGCGCCCGAAACACTTACATATTACTGACGTCAACCTTACTGGTCTGTAGTTCGCGGCTTTTCGCCGGGATTCAGACTTGTGTATTGCCACTACTGTTGCTTTGCGCCAGTCGTTCGGGACAGATCCCAGTCTGAGTGACTCTTTAAATAACTCCAAGATCGGTCCCACTATGACGTCAGCCAGCGGTTGTAAAATCTCTGGGTGAAGTCCGTCACGCCCCGCCGCCTTGAATCTATTGAGGTCGGTCAAATCCCGCTGAACATTTTTAGTTTCCACAGTGATCGGAGGCATGGTGCTGTTACCTTCGATTGATGGAAGGTTATCTGTCACCCTGGGAATCCTGTACGTGCTTTTGAAGAACTGTAGCAGAATACGTGCTCTAACGCTTTTACTCACTGCTAATCCTCCGATCGACTATTCTAGAGTACCAACCGTTTCCCGAGTGTTTCGTTTAGATTGGATATGTGTGTAAGAACACTTAGGATTTTACTTGAAGTTTTGCTCCAAGTTTCTCTTGAATTGGTATTTAGCGACCCTTTGCAATTTCAGCAAATAGTTGCGTGCTTGTTTGTTACCATTCCACGACTGATGGGTGCCATACAGTTTATAGAATGCCCACCGTCTTCTACGGATGTTTATAGCCCTATCGATACTTGTCTTTCACCAAGGAGGCCGTTGCTTATTTCTTAACGGAACCAAAGGAGCGAACCTGTCCGGGATTAAGAGAAGTCCTGCCTTGATATGGCTCCATCTGGTTTCCAGAGATGCATCGGCTGGTTTGGGTACCTAGCTCTGGCCAGTTCTTCCTGCTTGATTTTTCCACATCGCCTCCCTAGTTTGGCCGCTGATTCGGTGTGTCTGCTATCTAGCGTTAGTCGCAGGACTACATGATCACTTTTCCCCAGGGGATCCTCCTGGGTTATTGTCCTTATGTCCAAAGGGGTTATCGTCATCCTTAGATGACTAGATACGCGCGCCCCTTGAACGGCTGCGCTACAATTTCTCGCCGCCGTTGCATTCTGGATTTTATCTGCCCAAATTACTAAATATGCGTGTTTTTACCATATACACAAAGGAATTAATGTTAAAAATTAAGAACGTTATTGTGAAAAAACATATTGCTAAGTTTGGAGTGCCAGTTCCTATTCAAGCGCACAAATACTGCAAACGAGGAAAACGCATTCGTGCCAGTTGTCAAACTGTCCTTGGTCGTATTATTCCCAGCAAGATGACCGTGCCCACCATTGTGAGTAAAAATATCCGTTCTGTGTTTGTGAAGCTTCCGGACTTATCCTACTGCTCAAGCAAAAGGAATTTCGCAGCTCTTGTGTCTTGTGTCTTCAGAAATCATATCTCAAGGAGGATGTGGACGATTCCGTGGTCCAATTGGATAATTTCGTCTGCTTCAGACAAGATAGACAACGGTATAGGAAGAAGTTGGGAGGCGGCGTGATAATCTATGTCAATTCCGATTGGTGCGGCAAGTCCGAAGTATTTTTTAAGTATTCCCAGAATGGCACTGTTTGCTTGACTGTCGTCTGTCACCCCAAATTCTCGTGCTTTCCTTTTATTGCTTCCAATAATTTATACATTGCACCCCAGTGTAGATTGTCAGAAATTGACACATTTTGTGATAATTTCCTCCCTATTATTGCCCTATCTCTTGCTGACAGCTTGCATTAAATAGCTGGTGACTTTAACCACGCATCCCTGCACCCTTTATTGTGTCTAAACCTCAGCGACCTGATTATTGAACCGACTAGAGGGAACTCTCATCTAGACCACATAATCGCAAACCACGCTGACACCTTTTCCACCAAACAGTTCTCCCCCTTAGGCACCAGTGACCACAACCTGATCCTAGTCAGACCTAAGATTTACTCACACTCAGGGCATTTTCCCTTATTCGACCAAAACACAATGTTTCGTCAGCGAGATCTTTCCCCAGGTAATATTGCCTTGCTTAGATCGTCTATTATGGTAGTTACCGACTGTTTTCCTTTAAACACAACCTGTTTGTCAAGTATGAAATTTCTGACAGAAGTGCCGATCTGTGTTTTTGACATATGCCGTCCCGTGATAACTTTGTTTCTTCAACATGGCAGAATATCAATACCTTTCCCTAAATGTCTTTGCCGTGAAAAGTAACGTGCATTAAAATGTGGCAAGAGAGCCGAAATGCAACGGTTATAGTTTCTGATCAAGAGTGAAATAAGACGGTTGGACGCCCTTTATGCAAATCAGTTGTTTGGGACGAGAAACTGTAAATATATGCGGCGTGGAATCAATCAACTCTGCAGGCAGAAGAAAATGATTTCCAGTCCCCCTATCGATATTGAAAAACTGAATGCTGCATTTATTCATTCTTCGTCCGACAAATGCCCCAGTTATGCTGATTCCAGTTCCCCAAACATCCAACCTTCGTTTGATCCCATCACCTCTGGTGTAATAGATAGACACGTGTTCTCTCAAGGTGCCCACCGCACCTGGTTCAGACAACTTAAGTCCCACCCTTCTTAAACACGGTGCTCTGCCACTGTCTCAGATTTTTGCACACAGCTAATGTTTCACTGGAACTCCGAACCATTCCAGACTGCTGGCGCCCAGTGAGAATTACTCCGATACCAAAAGTAACGTTATAGGTCCCAATAGCGAAGCGTTTCAGATTAATTGCTCTCACCTCCACTGGTTCCAAATTGATGGTGCGATCAGTTCTGCACCGTCTTCAGTTATCTCTTACCATCTCCGATGACACTTATCAGTTTGCATACAAACATAATCGCTCTACATTAGATTCCGTTCCTTCTCTTGTTTATTTCATCTATGGGTCCCTTAACGACAAAGCTAAATATGTGCATTGTGCATTTCTTTACTACTCCTCCGCTTTCGACTCGGTGCCTCGCTGTCTTTTACTTAACAAGCTTCAAACTTTTGGCTGTCCGGTTTCTCTTCTTAAATGGCTTGCAGATTACTTTTCACAAAGATATGTTAAGATGGGACGAAGACAGTCAGCCGCGTCACTCAATAGCTAGGATGTACTTCAAGTTGCTGTGCTATCAACTTATCCTTTTTATACTTATATTAGTGACCTACCTGTTACTCCCCCTGTTCGACATTTTGAGTATGCTGTTGATATCGCCATTTCTGTTTTCATATCTAACCAATCAGAACTGGTTGAATATGACACAAACCCATCCCACCTCGTTTCATATTCTACTTCTTTCGGTCTTAATCCTAATTCTGAAAAATGCCTTGAATATATTTTTACTCTAAAGCGTACTCTATCTCCCTCCGACAATGTCCAGATTCATGGAAAGCCGATGAGCAGGGTCAGCCATGTGAATTACTTAGGTGTAACACTTGAAAGTAACCTTCGCTGGTCGTTACATACCCAAAGTATTGCTCGCAAGTTAAAAAGGCTCTCTTTTTAGAAAATAAGACTGCGCCAATTCTCTTCTGACTCGTCAGTGATAAACACTTTCGTTCAACAATGTGTCCTCCCTATACCCNCCTATACCCCTCTACTTCTCTCCTGTAATTTTCCCTGGTTTGTTGAAGGCTGATTCCAAGTTGCTGAGGCGTGGCCTCTCAATGATCAGCCGTGTCTTCCAAGTTCCGTTAACTGTTCTGGTTAGCAATATGTGTAATACCTATATTGATGCATTAAAGATTGCTGACAATATCCTATCTGATTGCACCTATCCTCTACACACTGACTTGTGTGCATGCAAATCCCACCCCTCCACCCGTTCCAAGTACAAACTTATTCCCTCTCGCATATCCGCATACACAAACTCTTTGGTACACTACCCTGCCCGGATACTGACCGACAAGGAAAGTGTTCATTCTGAGCTTTCTAATGCATTTGGTAATTAACTCATACCTTTGTACGTTTCCCCCCTGTTTTTACCAGAATTGTAACGGTGGTCTATTTTTTGGCTGAAGACTTGTATATATAACTCGTTAAAGATTGAATACAATACAACCCAGTATGAACGGCCTGTCACTTGCTCTAAACCGGATAGCTTGTCGCATGTTTTGTGATGATGCATGCTGATGTAGCCACTCTAAATCAGTCCACCTCCGGTTTCAGCCGATGCCCTGTCTCTATTCCAGTTGATCTCTGTCATGTTGAAGTCCCCTACTAACAACATCCTTCTGGATTTAGCAAGGAATAATTGCAGCTGAGCAATCAATTCCTGATCTCCTGTTGTATTCGCCTGCAGAGCACGGTAGACGCACATGACGGCTAATGCGTTTCTGTCCATTTTAACTACACAACTGATGGCTTGCATGCTGGAAGTCGCTGGGGCGGCTGCTGCCTCTCATTGCGTGTGATCTGACTTTATCATTACTAGAGCCCTCCCCCTTGCCTGCTATCCCTCCTATCTTGTCTATAGATTGTGTAGTCATCCAGTCCCGGGATGCTGTGATGCTTCCGCAGCCATGATTCAGTTATGGCCACAATGACTTTACCTGGGGTGCACCGTCGCGCCTCTTCTCACTTATCCCGTATTTTGCAAACATTGGTGTACCGTAGTGTGACTGTGTCTGCTTGAGCATGCCTACTGAATCGGGAACTCATTTCCGGAGGATCCTCGAGCGTAATGCCCGAGGCGTTACCCCGTTTTTAGGGGATAAACGAATCTGGTCGTGGCTTTTTCTACTTCCCAAGCCATTCCACTTTTCTCCCTGGATATGACTTTTGTCGTCATTCCAAAATCCTCCTCTACCCCCATAGCTACATTCTCAGTCACCTTCGGAGTACTCAATCTTCATTGCAATCGGAGAGCTGGGGACTGAGCAGCTACTGGGGATTTCGCTACTATTGTCGCTCACGTAATTCGTTCGTCACCGATCACCGTGGCTTCTTTTTCTGCACTGCCAGCTGCAATTATGTTTCTTAGTTGCATGGCAAGTTAGACCTTACCTTACGGGCTGCGGCATTGCCTTCTTTAGATCTCTTCTGTAGGCTCTTTCCTACATATGGTTTGGCTGGTACATTCTCTGCTACTTTCGGGGTGGATTTGATCAAAGATTCTCCAGCTCTTGGCACGCGAAGTACTAAGTCTTTAATGTGATGGGCGCTTACATTCTTTCCTCTTCTAACTGAGCGCATCACCCTGATAGGTCCATCTGGGGTGACCATTATACGCCATTGAGTAAGATCCTCGATCCTTGAAGCTCGTGATAGTAGTAGATCTCTTATGTTTGTGTTTAGAAAGACCACTGAGAGAGGCCTTAGACCACGTGAGCTTTCCCCTTGCCCCAGGCCAATTCTATGATACTTGGGGGCAATCCTGCTAGCTTAAAAATGTTTTGCATTGAGTGATGTTCAGCTTCTCACCTCGGCTTCGCCATGGTAATAACTGGCTCCGAGAAATTATGCAGGAGCAAATTCTTATTTCTTCTTAACGAAACTTTGCTGCTTCTTTCATCAACTTAAGTTCTTTCTCCAATTGCTCAATCCGTTGTACCATTTCCCGGTAGTTAGGCTCAACCTCAGGTTTAACCACAGTGTTCTTGGCCTTTAAAGGCCTCATGGTCTGTGGTTCAACCTCCTTGTTTCGGTTTCCTACTTCTCTTATTGATACACTTTTTTCGGGAATGACGCAGTTTCGGTTTCCCTTTGTTTTCCTTATTATGCTGAGTCACTGATGCCTTCAAAATTCTCCTGAACTCCTTGGCTAGTGTTTCGCGGTGGTTACAATAACAATGACAACAACAATGGTATATTTCACGACCTGTCGTGAGGCATTCTGGGGTCGCGATCATTTTGTACAAAAAATGGAAGAACATTTGGATCGACAGAGTTAGTAGGATTAAAAACAACGGAAAGCGATTGTTTGCGCGCAACAAACAAAGAGAACAGCAAAACATTCAACGGAAATTTCGTTCATTTGGGAAATTGATAAAAAGGAAAGTGAGCAACGTAGCAAATGTTTGACAATTTATAGTTCTGTGGATAAGGAGATATAGAGAAGAAAAGTCACAGAGGGGGAATTGGGATAATTGAAAACGTGTGCATATGTCAGTGAGCTGTGTTATTTAGGATTGAGTTCGAGAAATGAAAACGGCGGGTATCGTACACGTTAAAGATGTGAACCGTTGACCGTGTGGAGGTAAACAGAGATAAAACCTGAATGGACGGAGCTTTTGTGTGTGCTGTAAGATTTGTGCTTGGAAAATATGGTCATATAAAGCCCTGTCAGTACGACTTGCTTTTGAGTGCTATCATTGTTTGGGCTAGGATGATCGGGTCAAGACGACCAAAATAGGTTTCAGACCTCGCGAGATCTGTCATCGATAGAAAAACACGGAGCATGGGATCGCTGCGTGTGGGCCTGCAGACTTACATAGAAATTGTTTAGCGAAACCGTCCGGTCGATAGTAGATTTCATAGAATCCTGCTTCTGGTTTCTCGGTGATACTTCGGTTTTGTTCACTGTTTCATGTCGTACCTATCCGACGAAAATCACCATTATTCTTACAGCAGCATATCTCTAGAAGCGAAGCCGAAAATGGGAAAGAGTACAGATAGGTATCGTAGATAATGAGCGGGGGAGGGAAGAGAGAAAGAACGCATGTTATCACTTAACCCAGTGCAGAAAGTTTAGAACAGTCACGGATATCAACGATTTAGTTGAGCCAATTAAATAGCTTTGACCAATTACTATTATATAGACCTAGAAATGGAAATGGAAACGGGAACACTGATTCAGATTTGGCCCTCTGGTGTTGAAACAGATTCGTCGAGGACAAGAGGTAGAGGAAGCAAACGTGAAAATAGAGAAGCAAAAGAAAATCCAACTGAAACTCGGAAACATTCAGGAGGCAAGATGCTAAGGAGGGGAGGATCAGATGGTCAAGAGGAGGTGAGTTTAGGACAAGGAGCAACCGTTCACGAAGCACATTTTATCCCAACCACTAGGGTCACCATCTCGGAAGAAATGCTCGATTGGGTTACTAAACCCAGATGGAGATAAAAATAAAAACATTAATTCTGATTTAGCAAAGTGGCGTCAGAACAGATTCGTCGAGGAAAAGATGTAGAGAAAGCAAAGGTGAGAATACAAAAGCCAGAGAAGTTTGGAAACATTCAGGGGGCAAGATACTACGGAGGAGGGGATCGGGTGATCACGAGGAGGTGGGTTTAGGAGTAGAAACAAGTTTTACTAGTGACATTTTAGTCCAAGTAGCACCGACACCATATGGGTGGGGATGTTCCCAGAGGTTATCAAACCAAGACTGAGATAAAAATAAAAACATTGATTCTGATGTGGCACTGTGGCGCCAAAGGTATTCCTGGAGGAAAAGACGTAGAGAAAGCAAAGGTGAAAATAGAAGAGGAAGATAAAACTTGTCTGAATTTTGTAAACATTCAGGATGCAAGATAATAAGTAGCAGAGGATCCGGCGGTCAGGAGGAGGTGAGTCTAGGAGAAAAAACAAGTTTTATGAAGGACATTCTAGTCCAAGTAGCACCGACAGCACTTGAGCGGAAATGCCCGAAAGGGGTTACTAAACCTAACTTGTAAAGGAAAATAAAATATTGATTCTGAATTTTGTGTTTGGCGTCAAAACAGATTCGTTAAGGAAAAGATGTGGAGGAAGCAAAGGCGAAAACGGAAGGGCAAGAGAAAACCTGACTGAAGTTTGGAAAGATTCAGGAGGCAAGATATCAAGGAGGAGGGGATTAAGTGGTGAGGAGAGGAGTATAGCAGAAGAAACGGGGTATTACGAGGGCCGTTTCTGTCTTAATATTACCGGCCTCAGTTTAGTGGTTGTGCTCAAATGGTATCCGCGAATGGTTACTGAAATACTGATGAAAAAACACATTTCTGTTCAGGGTTTTGACGATAAAATGGATTCCTTTTTAGGGTAGGCGGAGGACGCTAAAGTGAAAAGAGTAGAGGATGAGAAAACACGAATGATTTTTGAGAGCGGTCTTTGGGTGATAGAGGAAGCAGGAGAGGATGAGGTATTCAGACAGAGCTCAGTTAAGGAGAAAAAGTAAAGTTCTTCGAAGGAAACTTTCAACCAAGCACAACCGACACCATTTGGGTAGAAGTCCCCACCTAAAAGAGTTGTGCTCCATGTGGAATTGATACTCTTTTGTGCTCTTTTGAGAGCATTTCTGGTGGTACCACACTCCACAGCCGTCGCATTAAATCCCCTGGGTAACATACTCTCCGTAAAAATCCATAAGAGCAGCAAATATGGAAGCAAAAAACGTAGTTCACCCTAGGATACTCTGTCTGAGGGTCCAAGAGGTGCAGGTTCAAAGGAACTTATAATGCAGGTCGATGTTGCCGATTTGTGGTATACAAATGTCTGCAGCATAGGAGGTAAATGGGTGAACGAATGGCGAAAACCCACAGAAGCACTATTATTGGCATCACCGAGACGTGGTTAAGGAATGAACAAGGGGTCACTGACCCGAACAATCATATCCGGTATAGGTAAGACAGAATAGACGGTAGGCTCGGTGACGGGGTACTACTACTCGTAAGAGCAGAATACTGCTATTGGGAGGCTGTGTTTACCTTAGCCATACCGAATATGCAGGCCACGTTCTGCTATGTCCGCCTGGGGTTAGATCGGTGGGAGTGCTCTTTGTTAACAGGGCGCCGCATTCTAATAGGGCACAGAATTCTGCATTAGTGGCACTCCTAGGTAACATAGTGAGGGATTCATCACGATTCCTCATATTGGACAACTTCCACTTGCCAGAAATAGACTGGGACAATGAAAGCGCGCCAAGGGGCACCGCTGAAGATGAACTCTTAGACTGGGTTCACCAACATGGACTGCTGCAGCACGTCAAAATACCCACACGATTCAGTGGTGGTCATCGTCTTTCGACGTTAGACTTAGTTATAACTAGGTACAGAACAGACCTCACTTCACTTATGACAGAAGAACTGCTAGGAAAGAGTGACCGTGGTTTACTGTGACTGAAGTTTGTTGCAAGTGTTAAGCTAGTGAGAAACTACGCCAGGATCAACGAGGAGCAACTAAGGGTAGATGCTGAGAGAATAAGCTGATTTCCTTTTTCACTTAAACCATCAGTCTAAGAGTGATGGGTGGCAATGCGAGACGGGTTACTACCGTTAACACACGAGTTTGCTCCCTTGGTTTAGCGTGGATCCAGAAGCAGACCTCATTGGTGGTTGCCTAGAATAGAAAAAGCGCTCACGTCTCGTAGAAGGTGCTGGGCTTTCTACACATTTCATGGAACGCATAGTTCTTGGGTTAACTACAAGCTGGCTAGAAATAAGGCACAGACAACGCAGCGGGAGGCTAAATTCGAGTATGAACAGAAACCAGCTATAAACATTAAAACGAACCCGAAGAGGTTTCTGCGTATTTACAATCCAAGGGAGCCACACGTGAAAGTGTTGGAAACTTGGAGATGGCAAACGGTAACATAGCCAGTACAGATAAGGACCGGGCTGAGACGCTGATGGGTTACTTCAAAAGTGATGGAGCCCGGAACTGTCTGGGGGATAGCATTGGAAAAGAACTGCAGATGTTAATAGTGGGTGAGGATGAGGTACGAACCGAGCTCAGAAGCCTGTGCAAGCGTGGCGGGTTCGAATGAGATCCACCCAGCTATTGTCCAGCCACTAGTTGAGGTCATACTAGTATCTAATAATGATAATAAGTATATATTTCACAGAGCCTCGCGAAGCATGCATAGGCATGATCAAATGTACAACATAACTATCCGTATAGGAGAAGCCTAAAAGGAAAAGTTTGAAGGTCGCAGTGAACATAATTGCATATGGAACAAAACGTGGACAAGGTATCAGAGAAAAAGGTTTGGGATGGCGAAATGCTCTAAAAGAGCAGTTCGGTGAAAGTAGGACGAAAAACAAGAATCGTTATACCGCATGAATTGTGAGATGACTGGAAATACTGCAGTCAGTGAGTAAAATAACAAGAGGCGGCCTGCAGATCATTGGACGGGGATGGACGGAAACCGACACAAGAGCGCATTGGGTGATGCAGAACAGAGTGAAACTGCCATAGAATATAAATGCACTGCGCGTAGCGAAACAGATGAGTTCTGTAGGGTCTTGATCAATGGTCTCAGGGGCTCCGATCAGCAATGGATTGATTTGGGTTATTCACGTTATTTAGGCGTTGGTCGTTTGGTCGCTTTGATGCGGAACTGACTACACGCTAGGCACCCAACCTGAAAAGACCTTGTAGGTGAGGGAGTTGAGGGAGTGCGTTCCTCAACCTGGTCCGGACTCCGGACACATGTAGTCAAAGCGGTGGATACAGCCGCGCCCAACAACTATTGCCCGTGCCAAATTGTTTATTGCGGGTGAGGACCCCAAGCCTTCGTCAGGCCCAAACCAATTGAATCTGGAATAGGAAGGCGTACATCGGCAATCTGGGGTAATACCCAGTTGGGAAGGGATTGGGGAGAGAAATTGCAAGAAGCTAACGACAAAATCTAATCGGGATGGGTGCTTAGGTCTTAATACTGGTAAAAGGATGTTATCAAAATATGTCATGCTCTACAGATTCAAAATGGAGGTGGATTCGTGTATTGATAGGACATCAGTTGAGAATATGAACACTGCTACCTGGTTAGCATGTGCCACGCAGTGGAGCAAAATGAGTCGAATGAAAACGCAATCAGATAGATATGAAAAAAAGAATGATGGGTCACAATACTCATAAAAGTATGTACCAAAGTAGATTGTGTTCCACAGATCCAGTTTTTAAGCTGGATCCGTGTCACTGAATTGTTTAAGACATCACTGGACTCCGGGGCAGTTCCAGAGGACTGGTGGAAGGCAACTATGATAGCAATTTACAAGACGGGGTCTAAACAGAAGGCGGAAAACTACTGGCCGGTCAGTTTAACATCAGTACTGTGAAAGTGCCTTGAACGAACAATCAGAAAACAAATATGAGCGCAACTGGTGACTCATGGACTTCTATCCCCTGCACAGCACGAGTTTACCAGAAATAAGTCTTGCTTACCTAATCTACTTATGCTTTGTTCGAGACTACACGTCGATTAGATCAGAGTAGGGCAGTGGAAGTATGTTACTTAGATTTCAGCAAGGCTTTTGACTCGGTGAGTCTTACTTTGCTTGACAAGAAAGTAACAAACGTTTGGAATAGTCGGATCAGCGCGTCAGTGGTTGAAGCAATTTCTCAACAACCGTAGCTTCGCTGTACGGGTTGGCAGCTACACATCGCGATCAAAGAGGGTTACAAGCGGGGTGCCCCAAGGCTCGGTCCTTAGACCCCCTCATTTCCTTCTTTTCATCAAAGATCTCAAGCTAGAATTGCACAACCCCTGCTTCGTCTTGGCAGATGATGTGAAGATAGCGGGTGAAAAATTAACCCAGGACCTAGATGCAGTTCGCAGCTGGTCGGCTCGATGGGATTTATCCCTTAATCTTGCCAAGTGTCAGCTACTGACTACCAATGTAGACGCAAACGGGGACGCAGCGCTATGAAGCACGAAGGAGGTCAAGGAACTAGAAATAATTGTCACAAAGGACTTCCGGCCTACAAGGCAATGTCAGGCGGCTGCAAATAAAGGAAGAGGAGTACTCTTCAGGCTGCGCACCATAGTCACATGCAGGAAGCCAGAAGTTATCGTTCCGCTGCACAAGGCAGTGTTGCGTCCACTGCTGGAGTACTGCGTGCAAGCTTGGACCCCACACTATTGCAAAGATATGGAGTGTCTAGAGAG
>UZAN01056908.1:0-10817 GCA_900618425.1 Echinostoma caproni
CTGGGTCACATAGGTCCTGTTAGGCTCCCTGGCTGGGGACCTCGAGATGATCGTACCCGATGGTTAGAGACACTGGGCGATATGGCTGGGTGTCGTAAACAGGGGCGTTCGTGCATCCTCTCAATTTTTTTGCAACCTTAGACCAATGAACTTTTCCATTTTCTGTTCAACTCCACTTTTAACTTTCCTTCTCCTATTTTTCATACAAATGGGCAGCCAAAAGACAAACCAAAACCGGCACACGAATATGCGTGGTTAATAATTGTACAAACTGAAACTGAAACTCCCCTTCTGTGCATGAATGAATCCGAACCCAAACATAATCCAATAGCAAGCTAAACCATTGATCAATTTTTCTCTAACTAACCCTATATTCCGCACTCTAGCGCACTGTGACGAGACCAGAAAAACAAGAAACGTGAAGATCCGTGTTGTTCAACGAACGATACATATTAGTTACCGATAAAACATGGAAATCGGACAAAGTCACAGGANCAGCAACCAAAACCGGCGCACGAAAGTGCATGGTTAATGGTTGTTCAAACTGAACTGAACTGAACTGTGTTACGCGTCATCAGATAGGTTGCCACGGCGGCGATGTTCGCCGAGATAGGTAGTGGGTGGAAAAAAGTCAACGGTGGTCAAGGTAAAACCTTTTTTTTATTACACACCTAAGTGTGATGAACAGCAGACGGGGCGACCCCTATAATCACGAGGACCTGCTTAGTCCACGGTTAATGGTTGTACAGACCTGAATGCCATCATATACTAGTAATAAATATTTACTCACAATAATTAATGACTATTCGCGATTTCTGTTCGCATTTCCGTATATCGACATGATAAATACAACTGTTATCAATCACCTCCGTCAATAATTTTCTGTATTTGGTACACTTTCTTACATTCATATCGACCATGGTTCCTCATTCATGTCAGATGAACTTAAACGTTTCCTTCATGCTAAAGGAATCGTAACTAGCCGAACCATCGCATACAACCCTCAAAGTAATGAACAAGTTGAGCTGTTCAACGGTACACTTTGGCGTGCAATAAACCTAGCCTCATAACTCTATATTATCGAGCTAATTTTCTAGGTAATTGCTGACCGATCGCGGAACCGCATTTAAACTGTTGAGCTGTCCGTATTCGTCANATTATTTGCTCTACATTCATTTCACGTTCACGCGCCTCAATAATCACGCGATAGAAAAAATGTGACGTTAAATTGACCCCTTTACATAGACGAGAGTCCACTGTACCCGTTTACAATACCTGACAGGATTGCGCCGTCACGATGAATTTGCACCCTAACGTGGCCTGGTGGTTTGCATACCCCATGACCCTGTGAGATAAACAGGATGGCTTCTCATAGCCGCAGATCCGATCAGGCCAGAAAAGTGAATTGATAGAGTCCACATAAAACTGAGTCCCACAACACCGGGTGATTGGGCACCAGTTCTCTTTTCCTGTAGTCATTTTGGATTCCCAAAGATAAACCTCGGCATCGGTGCAGGCTACCGCAGAATATGTCGTGCTACAAAGTCCGAGGCATCCATTTTAGAAACCTGAGATGCTCAGTATTCCACCACCTCCCGTTTCTTAGAAGGTGCCTGTACTACCAAGTATTAGATAAAATGAAGCAAGAGCAAAATAATGGGTGAACGCTAGTCACAAAAAAACTTGCAGTCATTCGGTAAACTAGGTTTTGATTCTAATTAGACAGACAATACTGAAACGGGTGACAAAAAAACTATAAACTTTCTTTAACAGTAATGACTTATCAGACCGAATACATTTGGGTCAAATTACTTTGTTTTAGTTGACAATAAAATACACCAGTTTGACGTTTACATTGCCACTACTCACTTGCTGTAGCTTTCGCGAACAAGACGACTTCTCTTTTAGTGACTCGGAAAGGCGCTCCTCGGTGGATCGGAGTTTCTCCATCATCTCTTCCATTCGGGCTTCCACCAATTGGATACGATTGGTAGACTCCATGGACAACTGCTCTAGCTGTTCCTCAAAATAGGCTCGTTGTGATTCCAGTTGACTGGTCAGGACGGCACTGAATTCCATACTGATCATGTCCATTTTCTTATCGCCTGTCTCACTACCCGGACCGAGCTTCACAAGGCAAGGCACAGAAAGGCAATTTCATATGTAGTCGAATCAGTAAGCAGTAGCTTTATGCACCTGGATGGTGGAATTTTCAGCATTTTACATATATTTGTGGATGGAAATTCACCAAATCATACAAAATGAAATTGAAAGTAGTAGATATTGCTTTTGTCAATGACGCATGCGATTACGTAATTCTGAGGAAACTTTCTCTTTGTCAACATATAGCTGTGCTAGATATGGTAAAACAGGATAGCGATATGAAGAGGTACGTGGAAATAAAAGTTTGAACTTTGAGTGTGTGGATGATATTGATACAGCTTTGAAATTTCGTTGTGTAATGGGTGATGAGTGTCTGAGAGTATTTTGGCAGTGAAATTTGCACATGCTTGTAGGTGTCTGTCTGTGACAGAAACTGCAAGTTTATCCCTGACGACACCACTACATTTAGAGATGTGTTTCAGAGATGTCCCCAGTAAATAAGTCCTTTTCTCAACATACCGGAGAAAAACACTGGGGAGTACACGCATGAATTCACAACCCCAACGATCAACTTGTGGGGAACAGAAAGTATTCCTAATCGAAATGAAGCATATGGAAGCTTTTTAACTTTACGGAGTGTTTTGAACATGCAGTGACCACGATAAATTGCGTGATAGTGCGACACCAAGTTATTTTACCATTTTTGATGTCGGTCCGGTTTCATGATTGGTGGAAAGAGTGGAAAACCTATTTGTGAGCGCTGAATGTTTTGTCGGCCGACAGGGAGAACATAACGTCCTGAAATTTAGAGACATTTAACAAAAGGAAACGGGACAAGGATCAAGTAATGAAATTTAGCTTGCTTTGGATTTCTGAAGTCTCTTCGGGGGTGGATACTTCGCATCCGAAAACAACATCATCTGCGTATTTACAGTCAATGAATGCAGGAGGAATGGGAAATTGTTTGACACATTGAAAAGAAAAATGGGGGAAAATTGCACCTTGTGGAACACCAGAAGCAACCGGGTGAGTAGGATATTTCATGCCGTTGAGGCAAGTGAAATAATCGCGGATCAATCTGCTAACGTTTGGATTAACACCATTTTCGGTAATCAGATTGAGCATTACCGATCGATTAAAACTACCGAATGAGTTTTTGTAGTCTAAGTACACCATTCTGACGGTTTTGCTGTTCTTTTCTAGAGTTGAAATTATTGAATGAACAAGATAAGCAACGGCATCAGGTGTTGGGTGTGAAGAACGATATACGGATTGATGTGTCGTCTTCGGCAGACTCTGTGACAACCCACGGTAGCACGCATTTCTCAAATAATTTGATCATAACGGACGTGCAGGCAATGGTACGGTAGTTCCCAGATTCTTTTTGGGGTAGGGAGTTATCTCCAAATGTCAGGGATTTTCCCGCTTATCAGACAGACATTGAATATTTTAGACAGTGGGACTGGAGGAGCGTCTACACATACCCCGAGTACCACAGGTGATAGTTTACCTGGACCAGATTCTTTATTCATCTTTGTTTTCCGTAGCTGTCGGAGGACCGTGACAAGTTTGATAGTTGGTGGCATACAGTTGACCAAGTCTGACAGGGCTGTGTACTGTGAAACTGGACTAAACTCGGAATTTAATCTTTCAACATCGACAGTTTTCGTTTTGTGTTTATTGGTACTGCCACACATGCTCTCCACATGTCTACATCATTAGGATCTATCTTAATGGTCAGATCCCGTTGGTATCTACCAAACAAAAACTGCAATAAGTGATGGAAAGTGTGTGTGTGTAAGTTATAAGTCCCGCCATTTACTGCTGAGTCTCTACTTCATAATAATACTACTGTTCTTTTTTGAACCTATGCACAACAGTTCTGTTTTCCACATAAAGAACCTATCTAGAACGGTAGTTCAAAAATTTCTTGCTAAATTGGCTAGATACGGCTTGAAGATCCAGGGCAGAAAAGGTATATGAAAAAATTTAAAAAGTGATTGATACCGACGACCTTGAACCGAATAACTGCTGGGGAGAAGTTGCGTCAGAACAGAACAGCAGTTAATAAAAAATACCAATGACAAGCATCGAAGTAGTCAACTATCAATTACCGTCATCGGATACTCGATCTACTTCTTTCGCCACTCTCTGTACTTGGGAAGGAAAAGTAAAGGGTGTTGTATTTTTTACCGATTTTTTTCTCCACAAATACTAGGTGACCTTACTAGCATTTTGTACTCCCGAAACACGTTTGAGGCAAGTAACTAGAGTTAATACATTTTCTGTTAAGACTACTTGTGTTTTAAAGTCCTTTATAACTATTGAACAATCTTAAATTGGCTGTGGAAAAAGCTCGCTTACATGAGTGATAAGGAGTGGGTGGTCTCAATGATAATTTACGCGCTGCAAAATGTAGTATGTACAACAGGAAACCAAATTCTCCAATCGTGGAGAGATAACCACAAAATTTATTAATGGGACTGTTCTGATATTCAGTGAAACGACAGCAAAACTGTCTACCACCATGGAAGACATGCATAAGAGCATACGATATGGAGGGTGATTAGTTTTGATTAGATTACTTCTAGCAAACATGTTGAGCTCCAACAATTACGAAATTCGAATATAGTGCTTCCCGACTGAATGGACGAGCTGAGAATTAAACGTGCCTCAAAGACCCACTTCGACGTACTCTTCGGTAATTGCACCTAAAAATTTTGCGAACACTGATGCAACCGACCACGGACATTAATTACAAGAATCACATAGGGTGTTCAATAAATCGCATTTACACAAGACATCTACGAATGATGTGAATCTGGGCACCAAATTTTCATAAAGCAATGAGGATAAAACACAGTAGCACCCACTCCCGTAGTATGAAATTGCAAAGTGAAACGGGCTTTCGTTATGCCTAGCGTGCTATGCTGTATTGCACTGTATTGTATTGAAGCTTTAGCGAATTATATACAAGCTTTCAGCCAAAAAATAGACTCACTTGGACCAGTTTGCCATCCTCATGATTTACAGCTAATCGATGCACATACGCATCATCCACATAGTCCCATACCAGATTTTTGCCCAATTCCAGTGCGAATGTATGACCGGTTTGTTCGAAATGGCGATGTGCGTGTTTCTGTCCGTACCGTCCACAACCGATACGGCCACAGATCAAACAAATCCATAGATTATCTCGCGTACCACAATCTGCACACTGACGATCGTCCAGCAATTCCGGGGACTGGACGTAGCGGCACACCGGACACCTGTGAAGAGATAAAGGAGAGTCGAAGAGAGAGAGAAGCGCGTGGAAATAGTTTTGAGTAGTGGTCGATGGTTGGACAACAAACTGCTGGTTAGAAGCCACCAACTGATGTTCAGGCAGCAAGTAGGATGAACATGAATCCAGTGATAGTGAATCACATTTTTCCGAGCGATATAGTTCACTGATACGAAGATGGCAATTTCAAAACCCACCACCACTACCAACGGACGTCCGGTTTGCCGAAAAACCCCTTCTTGAAAATCGATAATAAATTGCAAATTGAACAAAAAGAAATAGTGTTGGTGTTGGTGTCTTCTCCGAGCTGAAAGTGTTGTTCGTAGACTTTTCGTAGGCAGGCTAGGCAACATTATCAGTGCAACTTCGGGGAAGTAAAAAGTCTTTTTAAAAGGGATAATTTACGGAGTGACTTTTCGTAACAAGTAGTATGCTAATGCTGTACCTGTTATGGATGGAGATCAAACCAAACCAAATTTTAAAAAAAAACACTAAACTCAGTCACCCCATTAGGAGACCTATAAAGTCAGCCGAACGGGTAGTCGACTATTTTCATTTCGTTACATCAATTACAGCCTATGAGATACTGCGGTATACACTACATTTTGTCGAGGGATGAGAGACTGACGTAAAACTTCCGACAGAAAGGTGCTTGCAGCTGCTTTTGGCAAGCCACGAATTGCTCGCATTGCTATCCCAATGAATTATTCTTTCTCCATCCGTATCAACAGAGCACCACGCAATGTCCGTTTCAATTGGTACAGCTATCAACCATGCGCTGGCTTGGCTGCCGTTATTTGGCTACACATAAGGTCAACAAATGAAGAAAGGAGACAGTTGCTAATACTGATATCAAGGTAAAAATACTGAATGCAGATAAACTAAATGTGCGCAAAAATTGAGCCACTGTTTACGACAGTCATGTATCTCAGGTTCTCGAACCACTGAGCACTCAATGTAAAGCTTGCAATTTACCTGGATTTCCATTTAGCGGTATAATGTAGTCAGACTATTCCGGATCAGGAAACCTGACAACGGAAGGCATATTGATGCCCCCAGTTTCGCACAAGGATGAGTGTCACAGAGAGAGAAAGAGCAACTCTGGCAACTTCCAAACATGCACGTTCTCTCTGCAGACTTTGAAATACTTGGGCGTGCACAAAGGAAAAAGACCATGTGCATCATGTTTGCACGAAACCGATTTGTCATGCAAAAAACGCACCATGCAAATTGAACGTATTCCATCGAAACGGAAAGCTACAAATTCATTTTACTCACGTGGAATCTTCCACTCGGGCGATACATTGATCATGAAACGTGTGATTGCACAAGATTGTGGTCAATATACCTTGAACAGGTTCATCCTGCAAGTCAAGGAAGAGATTATGGTAATTATGACTTAAATAAATTATCAAAATGGTCTTATCTTTTCTTTTTGTTTATTGACTATTAAATTTTGAAATCAACCATTCATGAGGATATATAAGAATGGAACAGATCGGTAACGATAGCGGAATTCCAACAGATTGCCTTTAGGCTACTGGAATAATGATCTTAACCACTCAACTACCAGACTTAGCCATCGTACACGGATGAAACGGCGAAACAGAATAAAATTTAACATTCTTATCCCCAGGCAAGGTTGTAGTCAAGACAGAAACCGAATACTGATGTGTTTGACGATTTATCTTTAGGGTTAGAGATTCAACATTGAAAGAAAGATGACGTGTTAAGGATACTTTCTACTGAAAGAAACCAGAGTTCTTTGGTAATTGTGACCCGCGGGTATGGTTAGAAACTTGCCTTTGATCAAATTATGATAAACCCGGTGAGATTCGAACTGATGTCGATGTTGCACAGCAAGTGGTGCAACGTGTTTCGTACAAGGGTGTAGGTGGCATGCACGCGTCGGTTTGAATAATTTTACCACCATTCCAACTTGAGTAAATGTTTCTTAATTATTCACCAAAACAACCCAGTTACGAACAAACTGACAAATGAGTCCAGTGTAACTCTTACAGAATCTTCAGAGGAGGAATTCATTGTGTATAGAACAAATGAAGCGTGAACTGAAAAGCTAGGAAACTCTGCACGGCTGTTTCGACCTGTGCGGGTCTTTTATCATTCATAATATATACGATAGTCATTTTCCAAGAGCTTAACTCACTCACCAATCGTTCCAAGCACACTGGACAGGATGGCAACTCCAACAAATCCTTCGTGGGAAAAGCTAGACCCTAATATGATAACAAATTACGCATTAGTGGAAAGCGGTTTACCTTTGCAGGGTGAGTTTTTTCCACATGAGAGACATACATTAGTTGACAAACTTCTGATTCCACATTTCTATAACATGTATTGTTGTAAGTGAGGTAAAATTGATCAGTTTCTTGCTAGAATGGAATATCGGGGGTGTCACAGATACAGTACCTGAGAACGAAATTTGAGCAGTGCCATATACCGATTGGGTGCATCGTTCTTCACAACCTTTAACTCTTCAATTGCCTCTCTGTGATAGAAAAAAATGATGCATTTCATCATCAGCAATTGCGTTACCTCATTGGTGCCACGAAAACCAACAAATCCTTCACTGTGATATAAGAAGGAACGGAAAAGATACAGAGCATGGTTGACGTCATCCCATCCGCAAACGTATGCACCTCTGTCCTGAGAAAAAGTCTGTTAACTGCAACAACGAACGCACTGATTTTTATATACATGGATAATGCCTTCAGTGGTTTCCACCATTGGGTTTCCTGAATAAAACTCAATCTCCTCCGCCGTCTGATCACGCGCTGCAGCGGCCATTTTCCAGTCTGGAATGTTAGACGGGTGAAACACCTCTTACTTTTAGGTGAATAGTATTCGATGATTATCGGGGAGAATTGCCGTTTTCCAGCTCTTGATGACACCAAAGTCTGATTCCGTTGCGTGTTAGACTTGGACGATTTCCTGGAATCTTTGAAAGGATAGGGCAGAAAATCAGCTGTGAGAGCTACCGTTGATTGTACTGGTCAACACTTACCGGAATATTTGATAGCGTCTGACAGTTTTTCTTCTTTTTCTTCGAAGAGCAGAACCAGATGATAGATAGAATTTGAGTGCATCGCACCTCAGTGACTGGGATGCATAGCACCAGTTCCAGACTACAAAAGAATGTATGATGACAATTTAGGATGAACACATGCAGCAACAAAAGGAACGAAAGTAATAGGATCAGCGTGTTCCAGATCAGTGAAAACGATCATCAGTAATCTAAGTCATTCCCATTAAACGCAATCATATAAAAGCCCTCCGTTTGGCAGTTCTCTATAAACTTATATCATTCAAGTTGGTGATTGGTTGGAAGGTTCAAAACAGACCACGTAGTTTGAAACAAGACGGTGCCGTCCATGTTCGAATTTGTGGTGTATGCAAAAAAGCATGTGGTGAATCGTATTTGTATAAATCATGCAAGCTTGAATACTTAAATTTCAAACGGAATCACTAGGAAGTGGATTCAAATGACACACATCATACGCCTTGGACGCTATCTGATTGTGTGAATTTTAACCGGTAAGAATGGTTGAAAAGTGATTATTAATGTCCTTAACATATTATTATATTTCGGAGAGCATGAAATCTTCATACAGGAAGCTGTATTAATTCAACTAAGACACGAATCTGTCTTTAAACTATATTGTAGGCATTCGTTTTCGGTGGCTTTTCTGCGGTTGTTTGCCAGGTGTGCGAATTTGAGTCATAAAAAGCCTGTTCCGTATTCACAGGTGTTGACTAGAGAGTGCGGCAGTCTTGAATCGACCTCCTCCAGCGGTAACTGATGGTGTGGTCAATTTGGGTCATCATCATCATTGTACAGTGAAATACAGTGATGCGAACTTCACTGATCGCTGCCAAACTCGCAATGCATACAAGATTAGTGGTAAAATTTAAGGTGGACAGGGATTAGACCTATTCTGAGGGAGGGGGAAGGTGAAACTCTATGGTCAACACAGAGTACGCAATTGAACTCTGCATACATATAGCTTCAAGCATTCTAACCCAGTCCAGTGCTATAAAGAGGTTGGCGGTTTCCATGTAAGGCGGTGAAATTTCTTCTTCGAGTTGTTGCTTGACAGGGACAGTCCGTGATCAGCGCCAAGTTGGAGTAGGCGTTTTTCGTTGTCCGTCCGGTTGCCTGGGATTGCGTGTGAACCACCAAAAAGCCTCTCTGATTCATCCGGGTATCCCACTTGAGCACGGAAGTCTCCGGCGACCACCACGATGTCCGTTAACTGAGCACTTTGGAGTAACTGAGAGATCCTCGCAGAATTCATCCTTCATTTCTGGTAAACTGCAATCAGTCGGATGAATAAGCATCGACGCTTTGTTATGTAGCTATCGACCCGTACTGAACCATCCAGATGTACAGCGAAAAGTCAGATACCAAACGGGATCCAGTCCAGAAGTGAACTCTCGGTCTTGACACTTAATGCAACCCTGACACTAGCAACACTGCGAGCTTTGGATGCCGGATCGCCTCACACACGAAGAGTGAAGCGTGAGGACGAGGTCTAATCTGGAGATTGCAAGGTGATGACTGAAGTAGGGTCTTGTATTCATAATTCAGAGACACAGTATCTAGATTAAAAGTTTCCAGGGTTCTAACTAAGGCAGACTGTTGTCCGATCTGATAGTGTGCGCGGACACTGAACACGGTTAGGTGCAAAGGGAATTTTGGTTTCAATAATCTGATAGCTTCTGAGTGGTTGACCTTATTGTATCACCCTCTGAGTGATATCTCATGGGTGGCGAAAACAGAGTGCATCTCCGAAGATTTGGGAGTGGCAAGAGGAGCTGGAAAATGAGAAAGAGGGTTTTCCAAATGGGTACCGAAGACCTAAGGGCATGTCATACTTCGCGGTAGCTCATACCGACTAAGGGGTTTTTCTTTGGGAACCCTAGCCGGACCTTTTGACTCAAAAGTTTGACTTCAATCTCGAATACATCTCCTCCTGAGGCTTGCTGGAGCCATGGGCCCACCTCCATAGATTACGTTGGCTGGGGCATGTGTTACGCATGTCGCCAGATAGGTTGCCAGGGAGATCGCTCGCCGAGGTAGGTAGTGGGTGGAAAAAAGTCAATGGTTGGCAAGCTAAGACCTGGCATGAGGGTGCGAAAACCCTAAACAGGAGTCTGAGGCACATAGGTTCCGTTAGGCTCCCTGGATGGGGACTTTGGGATGATCATAACTGATGGTTATAGACAATGAGTGATATGTCTTGGTGTATTAAACAGTGGCGTTTGTGTATCTTCTCAATTTTTCTGCATCATTAGTCCACGGAACCTCTCAATTTTCTCTTTGATCCTACTTTCGACTTCACTGTCTTTCTCCTCATGTTCATCCAAATGGGCAGCCAAACGACAGCAACCAAAACCGGCGCACGATAGG
>UZAN01056912.1:0-13234 GCA_900618425.1 Echinostoma caproni
TTGCCGAAGCCCAAACAACTTGTGAACAGCATGGTGACGTGAAGGCCACTTCCAGCGAAGGAGTCACATTATTCGCTTTCATTTCCTTCAATAAACGACTTTGTGATTCGTCTGTCTTGTGACCGTTTTCCTCGCGTCTCAATCCTGCGGGTTATTGCGAGTTCGAGCCTTTTCGGTTCAGTGGCATCGGTTTTCTAATTCGTGTTCCGTGATTCCTATTGCGTAGTTCGTGTCTTGGATTCTGTGCGTAACTTCACTACTACTACTTCTACAATCATTTCAATTTTCCATCGCGGATTTAGACCCCAAGACTTCGGCAGCCCCAAACCAACCGAATCTGTGACAAAAAGGCGAAACTAGGCAGTCTGGGGAAATACCCAGCTGATAAAGATAGGGGGGGGGAGAATTAGCAGGCTGCGAACGAATGTACAGAGAAGTGTAATGCCCAAAATTTTACGAATATATTTATCTATATATAAGTATATACATATATATATATGCAGAGGGAAAATGAACTGCGCTGTATCAGTGGGATTGACATGACAAGACCGAAATGTGGAAGGTAATGCGGGTGTATACACAAACGGCGCTCTAAGGATTACCATTTGGGAGTATTTAGTCACAAAACGTGTATGTGCCGGAAATACTTCTGTTGCACAAATCCTGCTTTAAAGCTGAATCCGTGAACTGATACGAAATGGGTTTACAAAGTGGACACAACTGCCTGGTTAGCATGTGCTACAGAGTTGAGCCAAGTGAAACAGGTGAAAACCATATTGGAAACATTTCGAATATAGAGGAAGAGGTCACAATACTTCTACGAGTATGTACCGGAATTAATTATGTTCCACAGATCCAGCTTTGAAGCTGAATCCGTGAACTGATACGAATTGGGTTTAGAAAGTGAACACAACTGCCTGGTCACGAAGTTGAGCCAAGTGAATAGCAAAGCTAAAATAGGGACCATAATTGTTCTACTACACTAATATAGGCTAACTGAAGATGGATAAAAAGTGAGACTTATCTTCCACGACAAAAATTCGAACCACGCGGTCAAAAGCTTCTCCTCTACGGATGAATATGTTGTACATTTGATCAGGCCCATGCATGCTTCACGGGGCTCCGTGAAATATACACTTATTATTATTATTATTATTATTATTATTATATCAACCTGCTTGATACAATTGAGAACATTAGCGCTGATCTGCGTTCCCTCAGTTCATGGTGCAATGAATGGCTAATAGAATTTTCGGCAAACAAAAGTTGCATACTTACACATAAATGCATTAAACCGCCCGATGCACTTAATATCAGTGGTAACACTATTTCTGACAAACCATTGGTACGAGATTTGGTTATGCATTACTCCAGCTCCTTCAACTTCTTGGAGCATGCCGAGGTCCAATTAGCAAAATGTCGCAGTACCACAGGACCGATCTAGAAACCTTTCAATTACCTAAAGAGTAAACTCCGTGTCTACTTCACTTCTGCCAGACCAAATTGAAAATAAGGTACTGCAATTTGCTCTAATATGCGCCAGTGTGACAGAGTAACGATTGAGAAAGTGCACCCCTACATTAAAAAACAATTATTTGGCTTTCCACTTGCCTTTATTATAAAGAACGTTGTATTGCACTGATACTGGAATCGTTAGGGCTACGATGAATAAAATTAATTTAACCCTCTTGCATTCTAACATATTCTTAATAGTAGTAAGGCCTTTCCACAAATGACAGATCTGTATTACTAAAGATATTCTTGAAAACATCCTTTTACCAGTATGTTGACCTAATCACCCACCCCAGTTAGATTTTGTCGGTAGCTCTTTGTGATTTCTCTCCCCAATCCCTTCCCAGCCGGGTATTACCCCAGACTGCCGATGTACGCCTTCCTATTCCAGATCCGATTGGTTTGGACCTGTAGAAGGCTTGGGGTTTACACCCGCAATGGAAAATTTGGCACGGGCAATGGTTGTTGGGCGCGGCTGTATCCACCACTGTGACGACTTGCAGTGCAGTGCATATATATTCTATGACAGTTTCACTCTGTTCTGCTTCATCCTATCCCCTCTTGTGTCGGTTTCCGTTCATTCCCGTCCAACGATCTGCAGGCCACCTCTGGTTATTTTACTCACTGTTTGCCGTATTTCCAGTCATCTCATCATTCATCNCTTGCTCTTTTGGAGCATTCCGCCATCTCGAAATTATTCTCTGATACCTTTTTCACTTTGTGTTCCATTTGTAATTATGTTCACTTTGACCTTCATATTTTTACTTTTGGGCTTCTCCTGTACGGATGAATATGTTGTACATTTGATCATGCCTATGCATGCTTCACGGGGCTCCGTGAAATATACACTTATTATTAAATGTGTAATAGTACCACCATAAACACTAAACAGTATATATTTTTAAAAAGTTGCGTGCCATGATCAACAGCTGGGACTGATCCCAGACTGCCGCTGTCTTCTGTTGGTTTCAGATAACACCGCTGCTATAGGATACCTTTTCGGCGTGGAGAACGATTGGGACCTCTTTACAGTTGGAAACAATATGAAACAAGGAATGATGCCAACCAACAACAAAAAATTCTGCACATTTCCACTGCTGATCTGCTGAGCTACCGTATGAAAAACGGTTCTATTGTGGAACTACGCAAACGATACTGACATGTTCTGAGCCACTAAGGGAACACTTTTCTGAAGGAAAAAGAAGTTCATCGGGAAGAACGGACAGAGCCTCCATGCAGTCTGCAGCAATCCCGACTACAGAAAGAGAACATAACCAAAGAAACATTGAGATTCGTAATCGTTAGAGTCACCTACGACAAACCCGAAACCGTCCATTTATGCTGTAGGTCAGAGCAAGATGCACAATAGTGCGTTTCCTAAAGCTTTCTTTGAAATTCTTTTTCTTTTTGGCCATGATACTTATATTATTCGATAATATAGAGATATGTTTGGTGGTAATAAAGTGGTAGTTGCTTCTATAGCAGCTATAAAGATATCTTGAGAATTAACTCAAAAGGTCATTTCTGCATTTACGCAAAATTTAATTATTTTACCTACCATTAGACCAAGAAGACGTTCCCAATTGGTATCACATCAGCCAAAGGTCATTGCTTTGCTGCCACATTGTTGGTAAACTGGTTTATTGGCATCAAAGAGGAGGACGAGTTTCCACAATACGATTATTACAGATTAAGTTATACCCCAAACCACTTGAAATCTGTTCTTCTTTTATTTTAATTTTACTTTACTAAGTGACTTTTGCGCACTTATAACCCATCTTTGAAGGATTAACTGAAGAATGCCAACACATCCCGACAAGAGAAAGCTAGATGGCGACGCCTCCTAGGGTTTGGTAAAGTAAGACGAATCCCAAATCATACGGGTAACAGGTGCAAATGGTAGCGCGTTTTCGCTGACCAGCCCTGTAAACAAGGAGTGAGCCATTTTTATGGCCCACAAAAGGTTACAGATACATATATTTTGTGCTGCCCCCTGATTACGACAATAATGAGAAACACCAATGGTAAACAACCATTCTAAACCTGTAAGCAATACCATCGGGTTTTTTGGCCTTCCCTAGCTAAAGATTGTTGCCTAAAATACCTAAACGTACCAAACCGTGAAGTGATCGGGCTCAAAGTAGGTTTCTATCCTAATTTTCTTCTTCCAAATCCCTAGTTCTAAATGAATTATAGCAGGAATTCCAGCCATTTTGAGTGAAAACTGTATAGTTTTTCTGCCTTCCTTATTTGATTGTTTGCGATAGTAGAACCCAGTATGCCCCTCAAATAACTTCTGCTCGATGCATCTCTTTAAACCAGATTTCCGCAATGAAGCATTCTGTCTCTTGATTCTGAGGCTTATCTCATGCCTAATGCCATCGATGACATATTTATTCCATAGCCGTTACGTTGATAATCCCTAAAACTAGCTAATTAAACGTTTACTGCACCTATATTATGCAATATTTTTTATATATAAACGAGTGAATATGTCTCCTCAAGCTGACCGTTGTCATATTTTCTACCCCCATATGAGACTTGGTGGTACCACTTGATACACGATCGCGTCTACCCGACTATCAGCGTTTTTCTTCTTGAATTTATTATATAATATCTCCAACGTTTCATATTTTTAAACTTTATTCATCCTTATGTATATCTGCGCTTATGTTGTCATTTTACGGAAATGTATCACTCCGAGTTTGTTGGTGACCTTGAAGTTGAAATTAAGTTGTGCTATAGTGTGAACTGGAGTATTAAAACAACAACATATTCCAATAATTACTTCTGCATTATACTTCGTTTCCACAAACATCATGGCAATGTCTCTACATATTATGATGTATTATATGAGGCCATTGTTGTTTTACCTTGCCTGCCATGATCGTGCACCACATGCATGTCTCTCATTTTAATCCGAGAAATATACCATTATTATTATTAATATCATTCGATTCTACTCAGCACAAGTTGTTTCTTAGTAGTAGGGCTACTCCTCCCCCTTGTACAGAGCTACCCACATCCGTTGTGTAGGCAACAAAGTTATCTTCAACTATACTTGGGTATGGATTGCTCTCTGCAAGCCAGGTTTCTGTTATGGCTAAAGCGGTAGCCTTATGGGTCTTCGCTGCCATCAGAACCTCAGCCCACTTGTTTCTGACACTGCAAGTATTTGTATACAGTTGTGTCACCCTCTCCTTACGTTTCTATATTTTGAATTTTTCCTCGGGCAGAGAATCCAAGAAGAACCCACGTTTCCTGGGGCCTCTAAATATACCTCCTCGCATGGAGGTGCACGTCATTTTGTGCAATCCTGTTGAAGGCAACTCTGCCATTCTCCTTCCAATACGTCCTCCACCATGACGACCGCTTTAATGACCACAGGGTCAGATCTACGAAGAGCCACTACCCGCGTTTTTGCAAGTGTCTGCTGTTGGGGTTACACTCAATTTTGGTGCCCGAAAAGCTGCCTTGGTTGGTCAGGGACAATCCTAAATCGTCCCTAAGGACGATTTACCATCCAACCAGTCCTCATGAGGAACACATTTCGCCTACCCTGATTGTTGAATTCCACAAGGATTGGTCTTGCTGAAACTTGACTACCCGGCCCAGGGTTTTTCCACACTCCCACCCTGTGCACTCTTTTGAAGGCATTTTGGGGATTAAATCCTGCTAGCCGCAGGATATCCGCCACCCTCTTTCGATTCCTTTCCCTTCGGGTTTTCGACTCCCTGATTATAGGCTCCTTGCTGTTGAGAATGAGCACTGTTCGGTTGCAGTTTCTCATCGCCCTACCAGATAGGGCGTCTAACTCCCTGTAAGCATGTTTACTTTCTTTTGAAAATCAAGGACCGTAGGGTTGTGCACCCTCTTCTGTAGTGGGTGGTTCTGCGTATTGGTAGAAGCACAGATACCACTAGCACTAGACCTCTTAGCCGGTTTCTTCGCTTTTGGTGTATCTACATGTACTGACTTACCTTCTGACTGTGAGTCTTTGGTAATACCTCTAACACTTCGCTGCGTGGTCACAGCTTCAGCATAGCTTTTGAGGTAACTCTCCCAACTATGCTTCGTCCTGTGGTCTGTTGTTTATTGACTATTTGAGGAGTTTGCTCTACGCTCCCACCTTAGAAGTGAACGCCAGCGCCGCTGCAGTCTAACATGTTGTACAAATCCACTTCAAGTTTGGGTACTTGCAGAAGAGTCTACAGGTTTCCCGTTTAACTTGAGAGCACTTTTGGTGTGCCCAACGCTTACATAAACTATATTCTATTCCTCTAACAACTTTCCTTTCAAGTACGTTAACCAAAAAAGGAAAGCAATCTTAGGCATGCTACATGGGAATAAAATGATTTGCAAGGAAGATTTAGGGTATACTCTGTCAACTTCAATAAATAAAAACGACTAGTTACACTTGCATCAGAATTTAGATGAAGTTCCGAGAAAAATGACCAACAAAATGGGACTAAAACTTTTACTCTTAACCTGTGTGGTTAAAAATTCAAAAAAGGATATCTTTTTATTATTTTCCTAATACAAGGGGTGTCAGTAAATTGTCGTGGACAATTAAGTGACAGATTCACACTGAAAATCTGACAGTGAAAGCAGCGAGGAATACAATCGAATTCAAACGTACCGGCTTGTGCCTCTTCTAATCAGAATTGCGACTGCTCCTCCCGCATTTTCCTGGTTTCGGTCCTGCCAGTAGAACAAGAACGACTCTTGAACTATTTGCAGTATTTAGTGTGTATTATTAAGCCGTGTTTCTGTGATTTCCAATACAGACACCTTTTTTTTCAGGTAATCTGAGCTAATTCTGCCCATTTATTCCTAACGCTGCGTGAGCTGGTGTACAGCACGAACATGCTCTCCTCTCTTCCTATGGCTTTCCCATAGATCCTTTCTGCTTGGGCCTCGGGTGCAGCACCCTAGGAGACATCAAGCTTTTTTGCGCAGTACTTTTAGCCTGCGGGTCATTTTGGTAAGCCACCTCAGCTGGTGGCTCTTTGCTTAACCTTACTGAAGCTTCTCCGTCTAGGCTACCTTCTTGCAGGCAGCTTTGCCATTGCTCGTCTTCTAGGACATTTTCAATAACCACAATTCCCTGCAATACCCCCGGTACGAGTGCTACGCGGTGGCCAGAAATTTATCCTCCGAGTTTGGACCTGGTCGTTTAGTTTGTCAGGATTGATACCCACTTCAGGAGCACCTAAGCGTTCTCTGTGACCCACTAGTTCCATCTAGTGCAATGTGATATCGTCCTCTGGGATACCAGAACAGAAAGGGGCAGTAGTATATTCGTAGAGTGTTCCGTGATGAACTGCACTAACATCGGTCGCGAAGGAGGGCCATTTCAATTGGGATTCGGGACTTTATACGTCCCTACCCGATGGACCCTTTTAATACCTCCAGGATGCAAGGTACCTGCTAGGCGCAGTATGTCTAACACCCTTCTACGGTAAAACTCTCACCTGGTCTTGGCCTCCCTTATATAAGGCTCCTCCCGATTAAGTGTCAGAAGCCTTCGCCCGGATGCCTTATTCATCGTATGAATCTGCCTTTGTAGATCGATAACGTGCCTTTCGAGGGCTTTTAGACCCGAGTTACATGTTCCCAAAAAATTTCCTTTCTTGCTAAGAAAGCTCTTAGCTACCTTCATCCCTAATTCACTGATGTCTGTCGTACCGAGGTAGAAAAAAATGGCACCGAGAAATTGATGGGACGTCCCGATAACACGTTTCCAGCTGGTGTGCTCGCAATCTCGCATATGACAGACCCGATGCGGCCGCCTGCAGCGATTTTGTTCCCAAACTTACGGGCATGCTCTGTGACCATGGTATTTCTACCTTCCGCGGTTCACGTTAACACGCCAGCCATATTGCTGCCTTGCAGCGTATGCACACGCATTCGGCCCACTTACTCTGACAGTACAGTGTATACACTTCTACACTGATGCTCGAACACCTTGAGTGGGCCAGTCTCCTGCACAAATCGCACCCAATTCCACTAAATACATCCTTACAACAATATTTATCGTGACACGGGTAGAATACTTGTGGCATGATTCAACGCAAAGAAAACATATTCAAAGAAGGATAAGATTCCCGTTCAAAGAGACATCAAATAAAGCTTTCCAAGGCCTGGTCTCGATTGATCGCTTGATTATAATTCTGCAGCAACAAAATAGTCAACATACGTAACAGACTACCCATGGAGCTCATAGAACTGCAAACCATGCAAGCATTCAGGACGATCCTGGGTGAACGGTGGTCTGCACTCATTCCTGAAGTAGAGGCCTGACCATCCGTCTACCGACTTAGGTAAACTAGAGGAGTGGGAGCGGGGCACTCAGGTTGCATGTTTTGTTATGCAGGTTTTTGTTCCCACATTTATTGGAATATAGTCTGGAAGATGAACCCTCACGCATAACAGTCGGTCACCTCAGAGGTGAGATGAGGTATGTTTTCTTTTCTTCCTCTTTTCATCCGGAAAGCTACGGACTAGGTTTCGCAGTGGTGGGTACCATACTTAACCGCATATCGTCGAAGGAGTTCTGTACGCTCGATTGACCGTAGCCATTTTATGTCCTGTGCAAGTGACTTGAACTGAACTAGACGAAGTAAGATGCAGGTGGAAAAAGGAGAAACAGTCCAAGTTTGTTATCTTGACTTCCAAAAGGCGTTCAACTCCGTTAACCACGTGCTCTTATAGCATTAATTAAGGGTTAGAGGGGCTAAAACCCAAGTATGTTACTTGATAGCCAGTCTACTCCACGAATGCACATACCAGGTGAAAATAACATCCAAGATCTTCAGTGAAGGGTATCCCAAAAGAGTCAATATTAGGACCACTTCTCCTGATATTTATCAGCAACTTTGCCGAGGAGATCGCAAACCCATACCTCATTTACGCAGATGACGTCAAAATAGTTGGCGGCCTGTCCAGTCGTCAACCAATACAGGACGACATAGACAGGCTTTCAGCGAGGATGGCGGGTGGGATCTGCCGTTGGACGCAACCAAATGTTATTTTTTAGGCAAACATGATCCTAAACCCCTTGCGGCTTACGCTCCCAAATCAAGAAGCACATACTCTGAAACAAGAGAGGTCTGTCAAAGACCTTGGGATAACAGTTTCAACCAGCTTTGCACCCAGCGAACAATCGAAGCATCGAAGCAGCCTACAGGGCCCGGAGAGTGCTGTTTGCACTCAGAACTGTAATAACCAGCATAGAAGCCGATGCGTTCATCCCTCTGCATAGGATACTCTTAAGACCCCACCTAGAATACTGCGTCCGAACTAAAACTCCTTATCGAGTAATGGAGGAAGACAGATTAGAAAACGTGCAACTGCTAGCCAACAGAATGGCTCGTAAAACCGAAGGGCTGTCCTACGAGGACCGACTTCAGCACATAAACCTCTTCTCGTTGCGTAGGAGATGTCTCAAAAAAGGCCTGATCAAAGTCTTCAGACAAACGAATAAAGCCGATCTAGATCTCTTACCTCTGAGATCTAGGAGAGAACTAAGGGGCCACGAATATCATCTAGAGAAGAATAGAAGCAGGTTGGATAAGAGAAAAACGTTCCTCCACCAACGTGGCGGTCAACTTCTGAAATCGCCTCCCCAAAAGACTCGTTCAACCAAACAAATGCAAGCCTTTAAGATGAAATCAGATAGAGTATGGACCGAGACTTTTCCAGAGGTGGCCTAAAACAGAAAGAAAATAAGCTCCGCCTTTTCTTGTCCCCACCCTCACGTTTGACATAACGTGGTACGCATGCACAACATGCACACACAGGAACGCTTACGATTACGTGTACGCAAGTTCCTCATCGACACGATGAGAAAATAGATTGTTTTCTCTCTTTTTCATTTTTGCCGAAAACAGGCGCAACAACCGTTACATCCGAATGTCAAATCCTCGGGCGGCCAATCTCTGAAATTTCTCCAGATAGGCAGCATCCTTCTTGAATAAGTGTGACCAAGTCTGTAGACTCTGGGTGTGGGGTAACAGAAGCCTTAGGGAATCCCAACATATAAGCCATCAGTTGTTTAGTTAAAATAGACAATCGCATTTGCCGTCCTGTGCGTCTACCGGGCTCCGCAGGCGAATGCAACAGAAGATCAGGGGTTGATTGCTGAGCTGTAATTATTCCCTGTCACGTCAAGAATTGTTCTATTAGTAGAAGACTTCAACATATCAAAGGTCAACAGGAATAGAGACGGGGGAGGAGGACGGTGCCGGAGGTACAATTCTTAAAGAGTGGCTACATTAGCAAGCATTATCACAACACATGCCACCCGGTTTACAGCAAATGACAAACCGGCTATATTGGATCTATTGATTACGAAAACCCCTATAGACATAAGGACGATAACCCTGGAGCAGCCTCTGGGGAAACGTGATCATGTGGACCTAAGACTAACACTATAAGGCAGACACAACAAACCAGCGGCTAAACTCGGGAGGCGATATGGCAAAGTCAAGCAGGACGCACTGGCCATCGGATATAAACTCGGTACCCAACATAGCCGATGCATCTCTGGAAACCAGATGGAGCCATATTAAGGCAGGATTACTACTCACAGACAGATTTGCGTCTTTAGTTCCGTTAAGTGAAAGCAACGTCCTTCTGGGTGGAAAGTAAATATAGATAGGGCTATAACGATTCGTGGAAGACGGTGGACAGTGTATAAACTGTTTAGCACCCATGAGTCGTGGAATGGCTACAAACAAACGCGCAACTAGGCACAGAAAGTGCAAAAGGAGGCTAAATAACAATTTGAAAATCTTAGCGCAAAACGCCAAGCGAAATTCGAAGTGTTTCTACGCATACATCCAATCTAAGCGAAACATTCGAGAAATGGTTGACACTTTAGAATCGTCGACCGGAGAATTAACAGTGAGTAAGGGCGATAGAGCACGTATCCTGTTGCAGTTCTTCAGAAGCGCGTATAGGATCCTCAGGGTGACAGAAAACCTTCCATCAATTGGAGGCAACTGCGCGATGCCACCAATCACTATGGAAATTCAAAATGTGCAGCGGGGCTCAATATATTTAAGGCAGCTGGGCATGGCGGAATTCACCCAACGACTGTGCAACCGCTGGATGACGCCCGATCTTTGAGTTGTTCAAAGAGTTGCTTAGATTTCAAACTGTCACGAATGATTAGCGCAAAGCCACAGTATTGGCAGTACACAAGCCTAAATACAGGGAAAAAGGCAAGAGATGAAAACCACGTAGTTTGACGTCAGTAAGCGTTTGGAGCGTATAGTTTGAAGGCGAGTATACCACTACATGGTCGATAGCAGACTATTGGTACCAGCTTGGGGCGGATTTGTCAAAAATAGATCTTGTCTGATAAACCTGCTGGTGTTTTTAGATGAGGTCACATTTAGAATAGATAGGGGTCCACCGGTGGAGGTATGCCATCTGGACTTCCAGAAAGCATTCGACTCGGTCAGTCACCATCTGTTGGAGCATACGATGCAATTATTGGGAGTAAGTGAGCAAGTCAGGAACTAGATAATGGGCTTCTTGCGCATCGGACAACTAGTGTCAAAGTAGGAGATCACACATCCGAGGATAAGGTGGACCACAACTGACGATCAGGCAACAAGGAGTCTGTCGACACAAATGGTGCATGAGGCAAAGGATCTAGCCAAAGTGGTAACGCGGGACTTCAAACTCATCACCCAATGTGTGAAAGCCGCAAAAGAAAGCCAGGGAAAAACGGTTTCGTTTATGCGCAACCATGACGTGCAGAAAACCCGAAGTGTTTGTCTCCTTATACAACAGTATTGGTCACCGGTATATCGAATATTGTGTGCAGGCTTAGGTTTCGTTCTTTCGAAAGGACGTCGATACCTTAGAGAGGGTTCAATGTCTAGTCACGAGGATGATAGCTGGGCAACGAGGAAAAACCATGAACAGCTGCTCTGAGATTTAAATTTGTTCTCCCTCAAACGGAGGTCAGTCAGAAACAAAGCATCTTACGGTGTTCTACACTCTCTATGGTTGTGGAGGCGCTATCTTTGAAACTGTGTACAGGGACCCTACTAGACGACATACCAACGCATTTTTCGTCGCTTATTGGAATGCTCCGTGTGGTTGACCATTCTTTGACTGCATTCATTCCTGATTGAACTACCACATTATCAGTGCCCCAAATTGTCACATCGTCGGCGTAAGTTACGACGTTGACTCTGATCTTTTGTGGCAGGCGATTAATATTTATATGATATATATATATATATAATATGTGACAAGGAAGAGGCAGGGGCCAAGGACGGAGCCTTGCGGGACTCCGGTAGAAATGGAAGAATCAGATGAGAGCGATGACAATGCGCGTACCGAGAAGATGCGGTTCATGAGAAAGTTGCTAAGTAGGGTCAGGAGTCTGTCAGTGAGGTCATACGACTCGAGTTCATTGAGTAAGAGAGCGTGGGGGACCCGATCAAAAGGTTTTGCAAACTCAATTAAAATTGCGTGGGGAATCAAGCCCTCGTCATGAATTAGACTATCCACGACAGATTGCATATTTGAGATATAGCATCTGGCAGGGAGGCAGCCATTTTAGGTTGGAGAAGGAAGTGGATTTTCTGATAAGTGTTGCAGTATTGCTATTTTTATACGTGTTCGAGGACCTTGCTGGGCAGGCAAGATCGGAAACCAGGAGTTGTTGGAGCCAAATCAAGTACAATTGTTTGCCTCGTGAGCCTCAGGGTCTCACTCTGCTACAACAGCTTGGCATTCTTATTGCGTCTGTCTGCCTTGAAGTTTAACGGGAGAGAAATCACAGCAGAGTAAACATGAATATCATAAAAAGAAACAATGACGTCCTACCGGAGGAATTGGAGAACAGTGTTCCCGGATCTTTTGTCCTATTCATCGTAGGGAAATATACCCGACAATGCCTCGTCAAGACGGGTACACAGGACTTGCAGCTGTTGCAAATGCGTCCAGTTCCTTGCACCTGTGAGCGCTGACGTGATCTCTCTATGCTTTAAATGCAGGAGAAGTTCTTGATTATTCTCTACAGGTTTCTACATGACGGTCGGACTGAGATGCAAACGAGATGTTGGAATTTCCAATAGGTAATATCAATAGGCTGCAGACAACAAAAGGTCATCGAATGAACCGGTTTCTATGCGGACAACTCAAGCCAGGCACGCTCTACCGGCGGGTAAATATAATGTGTAACGAAGAATAGAAAGAAATCCACTAGAGTACAAACGGAATGTAAACAAGCATATGAGTTGGGACTAGCTAACGACGCCAAAACATAACCTATGACGTACTTTGGGTACGTGCAGTCGAAGAAATGACTACGAAGTGGGGTGGGGAGCGTGAGGGATGAAGAAGAGACAAAAGTGAACACCGACTACGAAAAGGCAGAAGTTCTAAGAAGAATATTTCAGCAGGAAAACAGGAAAGACAATGGGATACCCTGCTCAAATTATCCGAGAAATGTACCAGCAATGTGCGATCACTCAACTGAAGTTGTAGAAGTCGAAAGAAGCATCTCTCATTTGGTTAAGAATAGGGAAGCCTGCCCGAACAGCACCCACCCAGCCATCATGAAACCACTAGTTTCGATATTGACAGGTCCGCTAGCAAAGCTCATCAAATCTCCGCTAGAAACCGAAACCTTGCAGAAGGAGTGGCTGCACTCTGTCAACACGCACATAAACAAGGGTTAAGATTAAAGCGCCAG
>UZAN01056914.1:0-13233 GCA_900618425.1 Echinostoma caproni
ATCCTCCAGTCCTGTTGGTTCATTTTTCCTTCTGGATCACCCGTCATGATCTTTGCATGCTGATTTCGGAGCTCCGTTTTGATGTAACTTTTCATAATGCTCCATAGCACTTCGATCGGATTCAAGGCTGGAGAACACGGAGCAAGTCTGAGAACGCTCACTCTTCCTCCGGAAACGACGTTTTCAAATTTAGAATGACAGGGTGCGTTGTCACACACAGTCACATATGACTTGTGCTCTTCCTGCAATAGTTGATCAACTAGCGTTTGCAACCATTGCGGACACAATACGGAGTTGTAGGATCCCCTTTGCAGAGTATAGTTCAACAACCTATCCGCATTCATAGCACCTACGATGTGCAGATTTCTTCCTCTTGAACTGGCCACTGGTATCCGACACCTTTGACCTCTTGGTGCACGCCCATAATTTCTTGAACAATGTAGGTTGAATTTGGTTTCATCAATCCAGATAATCTCATGTCCAAGTGCCTCGTACCATTGCAGGTGTTGAACATATCTAGGAAGAAATGACTCAAAAACAGGTGGTTACATTAGCTTTTCTTCTTCTCTTTATTATCTAGTAAGTTCATCGTTACTGGTATTTGATGAATCTTTTTGATGGTAATCAGTTTCCCATCTAAATAGTTGCCGATAGTTGTGATGAAAACTTCTTTGTCGTATTCAGCCTTGAGTTTCATCCGTAGAAACGACGGTGTCACAGTTGGATTCTCCTCAATCCATGAAATGAATTCCTGTACATGGTGATTTGATAACTTGTTGAACCGTCTTCCTCCGTGGGCGAATTCTGACGGTTCTTCTTGATGCCTTCTTATCCATGCTATCGCTGTCCTTTTATTCACACAAAGTGATGCAACGATCATCAACCAGTTATCACCATTGTCTTATTTACGTGCTGTGGCATCTTGCAATGGATCGTAGGTGTAGTATACTACGAGCGTACGACAATGGACTTATCCATCCATCTTGGTGTGATTCGCTTCCTTACCGGACAGACAGAGGTCAGTTGACTCCGGGTTAGTTCATTCGTATCTATGACGCACACCCGATCAACGATCACGAACATAACGTTCCTGGGTGGAACGGGTGTGTGGGGGAGGCGGGGAGAGAACAGCCCACCTCGACCCACCCACCACCCTACCGAAACATTCAACCTGGCTCGGTAACTCGCGAAAAATGTACATTTGTTTGTTTACCGAGAAATTAGTTCATTCGATATGGAGGGGGTTTAGACAGACCCGGTCCAATCGGTGACATTTGACGGCCAAAACGACAATCATCTTGTCGGGGTTTCCAATGGATTGGTTGGATTCACTTGAAGTTACAACGGATTCACTTGAAGTTACGGCGGATTCACTTGAACTTGAAAAGGTATAGTCCGAACAGAACAATTAGAATGTTGAGAGCAGATGCAAGCGGAAGATAATGCATTTACATAGACTGAAGTTGCAAGAATAATTGGTAGATGCATGAGCGCACCCAGCCATATCGCTCAATGTCTCCAACCATCGATGAGCATGATCTCGAGGTCCCTAGCCAATACCCGACAGTACTATTTATTGTAACTTACCTACTGTTGTACGCATCTGAAATAAGGATAACGTAGTCCCTTTTGAACCCGCTGGAAGAGGCGTTCAGTAAATTCAAGCAGTTGGGCGTTCTTAGTACTTTTATTTTTTTATTATTTAGCACATTAAAAACTGGTTTATTGAAAACACTGAAGTCATATGCGGTGTGCCAAATGGTTTGACAATACTGGTGCATAGTCTGAACATTCGCCAATCACTACGTAGCGCAGCATTTGATAGAATTGCGATAGTCGATTGCGTTGCATACGATCGTCACACCGCATTTATTAAAAAAGCTTTGCACCGTCAACATCTTTTAATAATAAAATGTTTCAACCTTCATTGACCTCAGAATATTCCAATACTTCTTGATTTGACGATGAATTCGTCGTATAAATGATGCTTCAGTTGAAGGGCTGGGAAGCACGGGATAACTGTTTTGACCTGGTTAGGTCTCATCAGCAGTTCAAAGCCCTCGGCTCGAATGGGGATTGAACCCGGGACCTCACAGGCAGAACGCAAGCATACTACCCACTTAGCCACCGGGCAGATGATCAGACCGTTCCTCGTTTGGAATATACGCGATATACCACAACCCATTTTTGGGAGCTTGTTGATTTTGATTTGACTCGCCTACAGCGACATGACTAAAGTTTGTGTACCGAGGCTAAAGGACTATGGGTGGTGGCCAAACTATTGTGGGTTTTGGCTAAAGGAATGTGGGTCAAGGCTAAAGGATTATGAGTCCAGGCTAAAGCGTTGTAGGTGTTGGCTAAAGCTTGATGTGACAAGGTGGGGTGATTATTACTGCTATGTTGAATCAAAATGAGGTAGTAATCAGTTTATCGTCGCCACGTAAAGTGGTTACAGAATGCATGCCATTACCTGGCACAAGGACTGTACGAACCTTCACTGTCAGCTGGCTGAACAAAGCACCGAGGGAAAAATATTATTGCGATCAAAATAGACATTGTTTAGTTTGTTAACGAGTAATGCTTCCGTCTTGAGGAGAAAACATTGTGATCTGCTTAATTCTTTTGATTGGCCATCAATTAGCAAAACATGAGTGTTTTCGGTCGTTTTATCAAGCGGTTCAAACCCGTCAGATGCATGTAAAAGTTTTGTGTGGAAAATCCTTTATCCTCTTTTGATATGATCCAATAATAAGAAGAATCCAATCAGGTATGTCCATTTTTGTTCAAATCGATCCCACTTTTACCGTGCTGTACAAACATACATACAAGGTGATAGTGATTTGAATACCACTAACCTGAATTCCGGGCACAACTTTGTCCGGTCGGATACAACGAACAGTGACTAACTTCTGCAGTCCAACCAGAGTACTAAACTTCCCCGCCGGAACAAATCGATGCGGTTCTGTGCTGTCGTACATTTCTTTCCACACGGCCGGTTGTTCCTTCACATCTGTGTCGGGAATGAGAACGGAAGACACTGTCTGTTTAGAATCAATTTCGACAGGTATTCTACTGATTCCTCCTCCCCCCCCCTCCTACTACTAAAGTGAATAAAAGATGATTCAATATCATTCGTGTCAAGGTTAAAGTCATCCCATGCACTGCAATGGTGCATAGCTTGTTGAGACCCATCTAAAGAATAACTATTCTCACAGTGCAGTGGAGAAATATGAATTATTCGTATTATGAGTGAATAATCCTTCATAAAGTAAAGGAAAAAATGCATTCCTATTCACGTTTTATAAAGTAATGAAATTCGGATGTGACTAGATAACTATTTCAGATCAACGGGAAATCGACAAGTGCAGTCTCACAACAATGTGTCCTCCCGAAACCAGAATGTAGTCGAACGTGTTTTTTTCGGTGATTTCCGTTTCAAACCTTGGCAATCACATTTATATGATACAATTTCAATAGGGTCAAACAGATAGATGGATGTTTGGGTTACGTAACCAAAATTCGCTAGGTTACTTCATGGTCGTGTGAACAAGCGATTCTCTCTCCCCTTGGCCGGAAGAGTTTGAGAGTTTGGATAACTTTTCGTTGTGCACACAACTCACGCTTCATGAACCGGATACTAATCAGCTCTGCGATCGCTAATGTCCTAACCCATATTGCTCTCGAAGGGTGTGGTGAGACTTGAAAAATAATTGTAAATGCCGAGTGCATATCAATCAAGTGTCCCGTTTCTACCACATGAGCAGCAATCGAGCTTGGTACAGTTCCACTCCGTCTCTTGTAAATCAACCGCACACTAATCTCACGTTCAAACTGATGAGCAAATTTAATCTCACACTATTATGGTTCAAAAATTTGACCACTACTCACTTTGTTTGTTGTGTCAAGAGTAGTGTTACGGACTTTTAATCATCGGCTGTATTTTGTTAGCACTGCACAACCCTGACGAACAGGTTAGGATCTAAAGTGTTTCGTGATAAGTTCTATCAATTTTTTCTCCATTGTATCTCTTCGATTTCATGTATCAGTGTGTTTTATTTCACTGAAATCAATTTTCTCCGCACGAAATGTATTTGAATACATGAATGAGGCGTTCAGTTCAGTTGAGATTGTTTTGAAGAACGTTAGCAGAGAATTGCTCTGATAGCCTTCACAATAATAGATATCTTGATAAATCATTTCACCAGACTTTCAGGGGTCCTTCGGGTTTCCAAGGGACTTAGTTGTGTTTTACCGTTTCATTTCAATCGCAATAATCTCAAATATATATCGTCATAATACAGCGATTAAAACTGCTGAGATCCAGTAAAAGTAATAAGGTGATTCTCTCTCCTCAATTTATGGGGATCTCTATGAGGACAACAAACAGTAACACTCACTATTTCCAAGTTACATCATTCTAGACTTTCATTAACTATAAGATGCTTCCTAATTCAGGCGTATACCAATAAAGAACGATTTCTGAGATTCAACAAGTTATGCAGAGTTCATCATATAAACCGGACTTACCGTCCATCAGACCTTCCAAGCCCGGTAGATCCGAGGCACGCACTATTTCTCCCCAACTCTTTTCAGATAACCAGCCCGGGCATGGATTCGCATGCGGATTGTCCAATGCAACTCCGCCTGTGAGTAGAAAACGCCACACGTTCTCCTCCACTTTCCCCCTAGATGATGACAATGATGATGATGATAATAATAATAATGATGATGATGATGTGCAATGCTCAATTGGTCATCACGAACAAACGAGAACAACCTGAGTTCAGGTCAGGTGTGGAAAAACATATTGGTATGTGAATAGTATACCATTTGCGACCGATATGTGGTAAATTGTAGCTTCCATTTGGAAAAACAACTCAACTTCCAAGAACTGTCTACTTATCAGAAGAGTTTTCTCATTCAAAAATCACGTAAATCGTTTTCTTTGAAGTGTTTCGACGTGTTGGACGGAAAAACAGTGCAACAAGAAGGGCTTATCAGATAAGCTTCCAAGTGATTAGTGAATGTGCTTCACTCGTGAGATCACGGGTTCGATCCACAGTGGGGTCGATTGGTTTTCACCGCCGTCAAAACAGTGGTGAGTATCTAATGAGTTTGATTGATTCGTGCATATATACATATATGAAAAGTTGTGAAGCACTGGACAGCGGTTTCGACCTGGTTGGGTCTCATTGGCAGTGCAAATCCATCGACCCAACTGGGGATGCAAGCATGCTACCCACTCGGCCGCCATGCAGCTGATCCAACCGCTTTTCATTTTCCTTATACACGAAATTGCACAACCCATCTTTTCGAGCTTCTTGCGGGCATCGCGCCTCGTTCATTTTAGCGCTAGCCTCCAGGTTTATGACTCGGCTGGGAAGATTCCAGCCCGATTGCANAGAGCAAATGACACGTGATCGGAAAAGCTGGGAGGCATTATCAATCTGAGCGCTGACGCGCTGAATGGACCAAAATGAATGATTCGAAAAGTATTCTGACTTGGCTATACCTGAAAGGATCGATTAACTAACTAATTATTAATTAATACTCATTGTTGATGGTTTCTAAAGTGTTTTTGGGGTGTTGTAGGGTATGGGACAAGTGAACTCTGTATGGAGAATTGCAGGATTCTCCGCTTTTCGCCGATAAAATTTATCTGTTTGTATTTCTCTAAGTCCATATTTTATACTGAACACGACAATATTAATAATACTATTTTTATCTTCTTCCTTGAAAATACAACGGTACGGTTCAGTATCAAGAAGAGAGGTGCAGTCAGTCGATGGCTACCCGGGTACATAGTGCAGTTTCAAGAGAGTTGTGGCATTCGAATATATCCTTCAGATCGGTATGACCGTTCGATGATCAATACCCATCGTGAGCACATCTCCGCGTGTTAACAACGACTATCCATGATTATTTTTTAGTCTCAATACCACTAATTTGCCCGAAGAAAAGTAGCCTAGTTACTTTCAGTTTCATAATCTGCGTCTTTTAATAGCCTATACCTGTTTGTAGGGATGTCCAATCGTCGTCCCGTTTATCAGATAAGAAATCACAATTACTTGCTATTTCATACCTATAGAGGATGTTACATCAAGCCTAAGCGAGACACTTAAAATGCAACTAAACTAAACTACCACATTTATATGGACCTCATCATTTCACATCACATTCGTTCCAACAGTTAAGGTATCTAAGATCGTAATCGGAAAACGGGTGGGTTTTTTCAATCATTTTCAGGTAAATGAGATCAGGGAATCACACTAACTCAAATAAATAAACCGGACCTGACTTTTGTGAACAGAACACCATTTCAGAACAAAATGAATTGTTGTCTTACAATTGCACCCAATTTTGCCGTACGTTACTCACTCCTTTTTCAGTAGTGCATAGCACATCAGCATGGAGAACAGAAGTTTGTGATTTTCGAATAGGGAACGGCAAATATTGCGGTACACGCTGGTGGTAAAGTAACTGTTCAACATCGTTATCCGTTCCTCCAGAATTTGAGACTGTTCACTGTTGACAATGGACTGGAGAAGATAAGATGAAAGGTTATTGTATAAAAAATGAGCCAATCATGTCCAGTCAGATAGTCTACACCTTTTGCAATTCAAGTTGTCCGAATATCAATCATATCAAGATGTCCGGGTATCATTTCAAGTTTGAGCCCCTGATCGTTAGTGCTGTTCAGCTCTATCCTTATCGTTGAAAGGAAACGATACTACAGTTAAAACTAGTTTACGGACTTCCTTGATTCCTTACGGTCGGATTAAACGTTCGGTCTCTAGTTTCAGTCTCTATAGTAGTACACACGATCTATACCTTTTTCATGTCAAGTTGTCCCANCTGTCCCCGGATTATTTCAAGCTGTCCTGCGATTATTTCAAGCTGCCCCGGATTATTTCAGGCTGTCACATTGACCTCACCGGTGCTGAGAAGCCTCCCAGTGCGTTCTGGATGACTACCACGCAACTCCGATTTCTCTACCTCCCGTTAAAGTGCGGGGGTCGGTTGTGGGATGGGCTTCGGTCAGTCACGCCTCAATTCCCATGGAATACATATCGATCGTTCATCGTGCTAGTAGGCGTACGCCTCTGTGTATATTGTGTGTTTGTCCCCCTCCGCTGATACCAGTGAATCATGCGCGATCAACGCTTGAGCCAATACAGTGCGATTGCTCCATCGTCTTGTCCTTCTCATTCGTGACCCTAAACAAGTACATTCCTTCTTACCCTTTCTGTCATCTGATCATATTCCGCGATTCCGTGGCACTTAGAATCTCTCACCCCAACACGATACTGGCTGATTACCGACTTGTACGTTTGGTAATGCTCTTGTTGTTACGCCCAGTCCATCCGAGTGCTGATGGCACTCCTGCTGTACAGTCGAAGTTCCTGCCTGAGACTCACGACTGTAAAAAAGGTGTGGTTTCTCGCTCGGGTTAGCTGGACATCCATAAATAATTAGAGTTTTAACTCTAAGATGNATAAATAATTAGAGTTTTAACTCTAAGATGCTTCATCCCCCATCAGGTATAGGGAAGGAGGGAACACAGTATCTAAAAGGAAATCGAACAAACGCCCCGAAGAACCCTGTGCCGTTTCTTGTTTCACGCGGTCAAAGACCTTTCGGATCGTCAGAAACGCTTCTACACTCCTGACAGACCCGTACTGCCACTTTTACTGACCCATAAATTTTGGAAGACGTAGGTCATGAGTTGAATTTTTTTGCAAGAATGAGGATTCTCACTGTGGTGAGGTAATATTTGATAGCTGGATTCTATGAACCATTCATCATTACCGAGCAATTCTAACTATTTATGGGCAGTAGCCCTAAGTTAGAGCTTGTTTAATCTTTTATCTGGCGGCCTGCATGCTTATCCAAGACATCGACCTAAGTAGGAAAATCTTCTCTTCTTTGTGGTCCAGGATTTTATCGGATACCTCTCGGCTGAACTTAAATCCTTCGCTTTTACTCAAATTTGATCACATCTTTGGGTTACCCTATAGTACTCGGATGGACCAGCTTCACAAAACGTTGAGCCGAAAAATGTCTGCCTCCTTTTCAGATCCGCGATCCTAGGTAAGATCACGTCAGGGCATAGATTGTTTCATCCTTTGTTTAACAATGTGTCATATTCATCAACTGATACCGTGTCTTCATCGTTTCCCCTGGGTTGACTGCAAGAACTCTAAAATACTGCGTTGTGGTTCAGCTATGATAACCGAAAGGCGTTCTGATCTCCTAAAACTTACTAACTTATCGAACATTTTCACAATTTCTGATTGGTGGTGGCTTCGGTAATCACTATTCTAAGAACGACCATGGTGGTGTTCCCATCGTGAATCTGAATCGAGAAATGCGAAAATGGCAATACGACTGTTCGAAGACAGTTTGCACTTACTACTTATGAATGTTATACGTTAACCATAAGTCACCCGGTTTACTTTGTGTGGTGGAAGTGTTTAAGTAATACTATATAATTTCAGAGATAAAGATTATCGAATTCAGAGCCTGTATTCAGAAAAGTTCATTTTAGAAACATTCCAATTTAAAACCTATATCTTCTTATAAAATTCCGTAACTCTTATGAAAATTGTGGCATCTTTCGACAGCCCTCATCACTTTATTCCTATTGCAGTTAATTTGATAGAGATATCTCATTCCGTTCCGAATAAACGTCAAAACGGTCATTTTGATTGTTCAGTGCTTGAAGGTGCTTCTGTGGTAGTGTCACAGAGATGGTTTATGACCTGAAAGTGTCGAACAAACTGGATGTGAATCTGGGCAATACTGATGTGTATATCGATCGAGCATGGTCTATTGGTGTCCCAGTGCAGCCGCTTGAGTTGTGGATATGAATTCCATTGCAGCATCATGCGATGGCGGTAAGCAGTTGTTCAAGCGTTGATCGCGCATGATTCACTAGTATCCGCGGTGGGGGACAAACACACACACACACACACACACACACACACACACACACAGAGGCGTACGCTTACTAGCAAGATAAACAACCGATATGCATGTCATGGGAATTGAGGCGTATGCGATCGGAGACAGTCTCACAATCGTCTCCCGCACTTTAACGGGAGGTAGAGAAATCGATGCTGCCTGGTGGTCATCCAGACATCGCTGGGAGGCTTGTCAGCACCGGTGAAATGATACTGGGACAACTTGAAATAATTGCCAGACATCTTGAAATAATGCTCAGCCAACTTGAAATGATCATAGGACATCTTGATATGATATTGGAACAACTTGAATTGCAAAAGTTATGGTGATCTCAAGTTCCGTTTAATTCCAGTAACGTGGGCATCTTCGGTTGAATCTTGGTTCAATCAAAAAATATAAATGTTTACAGGCAATGGACTGATTTCATGGGTTAGTTAAGCACTGGAAAATTAAATTTCAGTATTTCGAGAGTAAATATCCTTGTTCAGGATTGTGTTTCCACGCGCACCCCTCCCACCCCCATGCATCTCTATGATACCCACTTTGATTTTTGTATGCCTACTGATGACAGCAATGCTACACCGCAGCCAAGTGAAAATAATCAGAAATTGAGGAATCCCAAATGAAAATCGGTTGAGTATGGCGCTAGCCTGGCTGAATAGCGGTGGTCTCAGCAAGAGGGTGAAATGTGCAGCGTGCTTGGCACTCCGTGTTGATCGTGATCGCCCTACAACGATTAGCCCCCCAATGCTCGACTCAGTCAGATAACATTGCGCTATTCGCGTGCTTTTAATTGGCTGACTAACCGTGCGGATTGAAGAGGTAACCAATCGGATCCAGTGAGCAGATCCATTTGCTTCAGGCAATAATAATCGGTCGCCGCTCAGGAGAGTTCGAATAAGCAATTAGCGAAAATCACAGTTCTTTCAATTATTTTCGGTTGAACGTTACACGCTAATTGTTCATCATCGATGGCAGCTGATAACGACCCAAGTTGATTTTCACCTGCTCGCCAAGATTGGCAATTTGTTTGTAAACGTTTCGTCACCAGCCGAGGTGATGGATCGGGGTTCGTTCGTCGATCGGTCGGGTGGTTCAATTGCAACAAGGGGAATGCTGCTCGCCCAGCTAATCCGGGTGAGAACCAGCACCTTGTCCACACCCTCCAAATTTTAGCATGCCCAGTGGAACTTTGTGAACTTTGTGCCATCATCACACGACTGGAATAGCGGTGACAACAAGAGTATCGCAAACATTACGAACGCGTGATCAGACAGCGATTGTCCGGTTCTGGGATTCGAAGTTCTGTACATCGCGGAAAATGATCCCATCATACTGCGGAAAGGGTCGGAGGGAATTTAATTGTTTCAGGTCACGGCACGCGTGAGAGGCACAAGACGATGTGAAAAATGGAACAATCGCAATGTATGGTCCTGTAGAGTGGCGATGTTCTGCTTATGAGTAAATTTGTCTATATATGTTCTTCAACGAATATTGTTGCCACTTATTCCCGTTGCTTTCAATCTCGTCCGCACACAGGGAAACGAGAGGTGTTTTTCCGTCTGGACTGTGGTTTTAGATGTTCACTCTTTCGTCACGACGTGACCTTTTGTTGTCCTTTGCTCCTTGAATTGCACTGGCTTGTACACTTGATCCAGTTCGGTGTGCCTGTTCAAGCAGTTGACTGAAGAGTGGCAAACCTCGATCAGGTTTCTTATGTTTTTGACCGGACTTGGTCGATGATTCTCACGGATTCGATGTCGAATTTATATCCTCCTTGATCTTCTAGGAGACTTGCGGATAAGGGAGGACGGAAATCAGTGAGAGTGGGTCAGGTCTGTTGAATGTCAATTGATATACACGGATCCTTGTCGATAGTTTTCTTTCAGTTTGTTCAATGTGGTATTAGAGCAGTCCTTGCAATTTATTTCGTAGATAACTCTTGTCTTTCTCCATTGTTTTCTTCTTTAGCGTTGAAGGAATTCTTCGTTGGCATGCAACCGATTTGTGGACAACTTGAATTCCGTATGGTACATGCTAAGGGTACATGTCGACTCAACTGAAAGAACCAATGACACAACAAAAGGTCACCTCATGCCACAGAAGATTGGACATCAAAAACCGCGATCCAGACGAAAAATCACACACAAACACACACACCAGTTCCCTTTAAGTGAATCAGATCGAAAACAACGGAGACAAGTGACAAAAATAGTCCTTGAAGAACAAAGACATATATATATATATATATATATATATAAGCAAATGGAGCATAGGCAAAACAAGGCCACTCCACATGCACTGTAGATGACCCCTCAGCTGGCGATGCAACATTTGCAAACACATTGACAAGCTTGATGAACAGGCGAAAATCAATTCAGTTCATCTGAACTCCGAGAACCTATGTTTACTACTTCGACAACCTAACTGTTGTCTCCGTTTCTTCCCCTGCATTGGATAGCAAGTCCACTTTGTATTTGTTCTACGCATTGGTCTCGGTCCATACTGTGTGATGGGGAGAAAATAATAGCACTAATTCCACTACTACTAATATTTTGATTCCATTATTGAGTACCCAATGGTACTTTTAGTCAGGGGAGCTGCAGCCAGTGAAAGGTCTCACAACGAGTTCATGCAACATTTCCAAAAAATAAGCGAAAATACATTAAAGTGTTCACAGAACTGTTCACAGTGAGTATATGAGACCGTTTCGCAAATAATGTGAACAAGTTAGAAATTCACGGCTTCCGGTTAAACATAAGTAGAGGGTTTTTGATTCAACCGTGAGTAGAACGCCAAATAAGTGCATATTCATTTCCTGAGTGTATGGAAATAATTTCGAAATATAAAAATAGTTTTTACCCCATGCATAGTCTATAGTTGTTTTCCATAGTGTGTGACGGCCAGTAATATTCCAATAAAGCGTTCAGTCAGAACAGTTTTCGAACCGCTGAATGAAACCTACCGAGAGGAACAGATTGATGAACCAAGTCAACGAGTACTGATACATCGGATCGATATTCGACAGGTCGGAGATGCAGAAAAACAGAAGCGAGCCATGCTCTGCCACAGGACGATAGGCATTTCGAGCGGCATCGATTTCCAACTGGGTCGATTCGGCAATCACTTGTTTCTCTGTGATCTCCTCGCTGAGTTTTTTTGATGAGCTGAGCACATTGATGGCCGTCTCATTTTCTAAAATATTTCCTTGGGACGCACTCAATACTTCCAAAATTTTATCCTCCAACTCTTTCAACTGACGTTTGTTATCGGCCGAGGTGACAATCAATTCGTTTTTGGTCGCCTCCAGTTCCGGTTTCTCCTCAGCCGTAACAATACCCAACAATTGGTCTTCCAAACCCAACGGAGTGATCATGAAATTGAGCAGGCACACTTTGACCGAAACCTCGGGTAAATAGTGCGGATTACGCAACCTTGTGGTAATGTAGAATCGGAAATTGGCATTGTATTCGATTACGTTGTCCCCCAATCGCATATAATATGATCCTTGTGATTTGAAAATCAATCGTTGTAAAATTGGTTCGAGTACGGGATCCAATTCCTCGCCCACATTTTCCATCAGAACGGGAAACCCGAACTGAATCGCATTCTCCAGTGTTCTTAGGTAGTTCGCATCGCTCAGTTTGACCACACCCAATTTGTTATCTTTTTCCATATTTTTTATCCATTTGTTGGCCTGACCTGATAGATAGAGAAGGAAGAAGCCACGTCGGAGTAGGGTACGATTTGGAGAGGATGGCGGGTAACAGTGTGGTTAAGAGATCAATGACGAGCATCAAAGATTGGAAATTTATGTTGGCAAGACCGGTCTATCCATCGAAAAAACAGGATGTCCACTCGATCCACACAGCTAATTAAGAAAATCAATTAACTTTTATAAAAATCTACCAATGGGGCAAGACAGAGAACCACGTCTTTTGTTACCGATACTCAGAAGGCCACTAAGGCCTTCCTGCTTGATCTATGGCCGTGGTCATGCGGTTACGGATATATTTACCTTTCTATATACATGTGGCGATTACTTGCTTTGTTTTGACAACCTTTTCCCCGTTAAACAAATGATCGATGCAAAATCAGTGATGATAGCCCGGTTGCAGCGAACTTGAAGTAGCTTTGCGGTTGGGTCACCTCTGCCTTTGTTGGAACCTATGTCAACCCGGGCGTGCAACCAAACCGTCTGAGATTTCAAATCACTAACACACACACTTCATACATTTGGCGCAGATCGGCAAACGAGGTGACCAACAA
>UZAN01056916.1:0-13230 GCA_900618425.1 Echinostoma caproni
CTGTGCTATCCCCATACTTATTTGCCACTTATATTTGTGATATTCTCTGTGTTTCTCCCGAAAGAATTTTGAAATATGCAGATGACGTCGTGTTATGCCAGACCATTTCTTCTTGCTCTGATCTAAGTTGTTTCACCGATAATCGTGATCAAATTCAGTCATTCTCCTCCTCATCGGGGCTAACCCTGAACCCCAGTGAATTTGTTGAGTGTTAATACAGTTTTGCATGTTCCCCACGGTGATTAATAACAGTCCTTTATCCAGGGTGAACTCTGTCAAATATCTTGGTGTAACCATAGACAGCAATCTTCAGTGGTCAACCCACATCCACAACTGCATTGGTAAACTGCGACGCCTTTCATTTCAAATACGAAAGCTCAGGCAGTTTCGCGCATCCCAGTCAGTTATTTCTACTTTTGTTTATCANTAGTCGTGTCTCTTCCATTCCTGTGAATGAATTAGCTGTAAAGCTTTCCGAGTATCACTTCCTGTGTGAAATTTGCCGAGAGGATTCTCACAGATCCGGACCACTCATTGCATGCAGAACTGAAACTTTGTCATTCCCATCATTCAACACGCTCCCAATTCCGCCAAATTTCATCCCGAATCAATGCATACCGCAATCCACCCATACCGTATCTTGCTCGTCAACTCACAAACAAAGAGCGAACAACAAGTGAACTTTGTCCTAACCTTGGATTATGAATGTCCCCATGCCTGTGAAAACTTTTCTCCCCGTTGATTATGTACATTGTCACGGTTAGTGTATATGATTTTTTAATGAAATGTGAGGCTCCAGTGCTTGCAAAAGTTATGCACAAACAACCGAGTGTGTTGTGTGTATAAGGTACCGTAGGTTGCTTTGAGCGAGGACATGAAATCTACCGAACTTCTTCGATGGGATTGCAAGACGGTTAGACCGAGGTAAGTAAGTGGAAATTGACTTCTGTAAGGCACGTGATTTAGTCAACCCCATATTGCTGGACTACGAGTCACAAGACATATGGCTAAGGGGAAAGAGAAGAATCGCACAATTTATGTGAAGGTTGGAGATTCCACGAGTGAACCCGAAAGGACTCACTGTGAGATGATGCCCCGAGGATTAGTAGTACGACTGCGACTTATCCTTAGTTATATCAACAACTTGACACAGGCCCAAAATTCCTGTTTCATTTTCACCGATGGCGTCAAGCTAACGGGAGTCAAGTCAGGGCCTGATGGTGGTAAACCAGGCCCCTGGAAATCTCTTCGGGTTTTGTGCTACAATCACCTGTAGGAAAAACGGAGATCGTTCATGTGAAACCATTGTTCTGTCGCACCTAGAACGTTGCGTGCCGTGGCGGGAGTAGTGCTGTGAGGGAAATTAAATGCTTATAAAAGGTACAACTTCTAGCAACCCTAATGGTAGTTCGGCAGAGAGGAAAAGGCAAGTAACAGAAACTAAGGCATCATAAGCAACTCTCGCTGGAACGTGCATAAGCGATGGGAGAACTGATAAACTTTTAAAGGTGTAAGAGGTCTATCAGGAATCTACGTACATGGTTAGTTTGTGATGGCCTCTACACGAAGCGCGAGACATCATAGCTTTAAGCTGTAACGAAATCAAACCAAACTAGAGGTCTGAGTCAACTCCTTCTCACACGGGGTCTTACCAATGTGGAACAGACTACCCGCAGAAGTATTCAGCTGCATAAGTGACAACATTTTAAAGGTGGTCGGTAAAGTTTCCCGGAGTTAGTATTTAGTTAGTTGATATCGTCGCTCATTGGAACAAAGGAATTCATTACAACCTACAGTCCTCAAATGGTCACACCATGGATTACGGTTTTCCGGACAAGCTCTGAATTGATTTTTAATAGCACGATGTGCATCTTTAAAAGCTGGACGTTTTCGTAACTTTAAATCTATTACCGATAAGATGAGAAGACACTCCTCTTGGTTTTCCACCGTCAGCATAGCCAATGAAGGCATCTACTTCCTGGAAACTAGAATGGCCTTTGAAGGCCGCAAACAACATTCTTGAAACGAAGTGTTGGAAGCCAAGAACACAAAGGCCATATTTCGTTTTATAAAAACCGAACTGAACGTTTTAATTCACAGTTCCTTTGCATCATAAATGACAGGTATCACTCTAAGAGTAAATTCATACGCGATGAGCGCCCAAAATACGAATTAAAACCACCACGACACAGTATAACATGTTTAGCTGGTGGATCGATGCACAAGATCGTTGACGCATGAAGGTGAACTTCATAGAATGGTTTCACACACAAAGAATACAAACACTTTTTTGTTTATCCCACCAGATGTTCGGGGATAAATCGAACAAAACTTTTGGTCGATCGGGTGCGGACACACTGTGACAGAGGACGGTGAACTCCCTATCCCCAAATAACGGAATGTTGGTTACAAGCAGAACAGGAAGAGGGCACCGAGATGAATCAGGTAGCGTATTAGTGCTAGATAGATCGCTCAAAAAATTGAATTAGATTTGGTGTGCCAATGAATATTGCGAGCAATAGGCGGCTACATGTTTACACACATTCTGAAACGAAAAGAAAATGTGCGAAATGAAAGGTTAAAATGATGTCTGTAAGAAGGAATAGTTTAATTTATGTCACGATACTGAAATAGGAGGCACTGAAACCGGTTTTGGCACGAGCACTAATCAATGTGGTTATCATTCGACTGAGAAGCATCGATTGGGATCAAACTCACTATTGATCGAAGAGACGTCGAATGGACTGAGTCAATATGGTCGCCCTAGACACAGGATCTGGGTTCGATTGGGAGTCGGTGTGTGCGCGACCAGACATACGGAAACAGGTCAATTCCACTGGTTTCTGACCAGTTCGGTTGAGCACATCCAACTGAGTTAGGGGGTGACATGTCAACAGGCGAACACAATTCAAATGTCCGAATTTACACGCGAAATGCAATGGGGTTTCCAAGTTCTGAAATTTAAAGAAACCAAACCAGACAGTAAGACAGAACGAGGAACAAGTAAATGACAAATATCATATCATATCATATCAAAGACCATCATTATTATGATGATCGCTGGATACTTACGCCCAATTCAGGACTATTCAAGTAGAGGTCGGTTACGTGTTTTTGACGTTCAATAGTCGTCTGATCGTCACTGCCCGGGTAGATCTGTTTCCAGAAAGTGGTTGAATTTAAACGGGATAGTAGGAAATCCACTGCGTCCGCGACTCCGGCAGCTGCTGCTACATGTAACGCATTGTATCGTAGGCGAACCTGGATCAAGGGATAAGCAGAAAATGTGAAACATCAGGATGAAAATCACATGTCATACACAACTGCCTTATATACCTTTTTGTATACATTTCAGTGTGTACATCTTATTCAGTCACCCAAGTAAGGTGGACACGAATAAGGACAAAATGATGAATTTCACGCGTTAAGCTACATCAACGAACCGGCCCTAAATGTGAAGTGAGCTAATTCGAACCAGTCTGGGTAGCTCTAAACAGGAAGGGAAGAAGATGCATTGAACAAGTTACAGTTTATGATCCAACTCTAAGGGGCATGGCGGTGGGTGAAACGATTCTTAGCACAAAGAAAGCATTTAACAATAAACCGTAAACGATGAGAATAAAAAAAAATAAAAATTGTTCCGAACTATCAACTTCACCAATTGGATCGAGTAATTTGAACAGATTCACGAGAACCTAATTGAGTTTGCTTGTGAATCACAACAACATCCATGTGGGAGGATATCAGCTGGGTCGGCTATCAGTTATTTCTGTATGCCACACGAAGAAAGTCGTGGTGGCCCGGGGGTGACTACAAGTCTACAGTCAATGAGGCAATACGCTAATGAGTGGGTATCTAGACAGCACCGTCACCCAGGTGATTTACGGTGAATAAATGAACACTGTTCTATTGAATATGCGGTCTCAAGGGAACAGCACAAAAAGGTAAGCATAGTGGGTTTTCGTCTGGCAAACTATTTTTCCGCAACAAAATGCTGTAAATAGCAGTAGAATGCATCGTGATGTGGGTGAATGTGACTCGTTACTAAATAAAATAATCACCATTATCCTGCGGTCCCCAAGTAGCCCAAGGTTGTGCAAGGGATAAAGGTGAGTTCTTGGAGAGAAAGCCCGGTGGTGCCGAGGATGCGACCTAGAACTCAGTGGTTCTAGCCGTGTGCCCGACTGTCCACTACGAGAGATAAAAGGCTAAAATAACCTACAGTGGGAGTTTAAACAAGGGATATTTACTGTTCATCAAAAAACAAAGCATTCATTCGCGGCAAATCGTATGATTTTCTAGTAAACCGGGCAAAAATCAAGAGCTATTTTAGAGACGAGTGGTTCAGTTCAACAACAACAATTAATCATGAACTTTTCTTAAGTCGGGCTCGGTTGCTATCTTTTGGCATAAAAGAAGAGAATGAGGATTAGAATGTTGAGAACAAATTCAAGGGGAAGATGGAGATTTCATATAGACCGAAGTCGCAAGAATATTCAGTTCAGTTCAGTTTTTACAAGCATTAACCATGCACTTTTGTGCATCAGTTTTGGTTGCTGTAGATGCACGAGCGCCGTTCGCGACACTCAGTGTTTCTCATCACCGGTTACCATGATCTCGCGGTCCTCAACCACGGTGAATAACGGGACCTACGTGACCCGGTGTCCTGATTAGGGCTTTCATACCTTCATGCCAGGTTATAATTTGAACGCCCCTGATCTTTCCCCACCCAACACCTGGCTGGGAAAACATCGCGCAACCAATTTGGCGATATGCGAAACACAAGTCACAACCACCGCAGTGTACGGAGGTCCACCACCTGCTTCAGTAGACGACCGCGATTAGATAAACCTCTGCGTCTAACGTCAGCATTGCTTGTTCGTTGCACCACCAATCTAGTGCAGTCTGGCGTAGACAGCGGTGTACGAACACCGACAATCTATTTTTATCCTGTTCCAGTTATGGCCGAATTTCTGTGCCGTAGGGCAGCACTCGCCGAACTGCTGCAGCATACACCCGACCGTTCACAGACAGCCGGATGTCGCGACGGTGCCACAAATGTCTCAAGTTAGCAAATGCCAACCGAGCCTTCTGTATGCTTACCGACACATCATCGTGATGCATCCGCGAAGTGAGATATAGCTGCCCAAATAGCAAAATCTGTCTACTTCCTCTACTACTTTCCCAGTGAGAGTGAGGTTAGGGGCTGGGCCAACCCAATCTTGTAACAACATTTTACACTTTGAAGGTGAAAAACGCATCCCGAGCATGGTTACACTAGCACCCAAACTATCCATAAAAGCTTGCAACTTACCTGGATCTTCACTTAGTAGCACAAAGTCCTCCTCATACTCCAGATCAGACAGTTTGCTACCTGGGAGCAAACTGATGCCACTATCCTCTCACGAGGCTAGGGCTGTTTTCATAATCAAATCTATAACAAAGTTAGAAACGGAGGAGAGAGCAACCCTTTTGAATACCACTTTCCGTAGCGAACTCCGGTGAAAAAGTGCCGTAAGCACGGACTCCACTTCTGCTATTAGCATAAAGGGATTGAAATATTGAAATAACCTTGATGGGCATACCGTTTGGAGTGAGATAGCGCCAGAGTTTATAGTGGTTTATTGAGTCGAAAGTCGCTTTCAGATCGAGGAAGGTAGAAACGGTGGGCCTACGAAAGGAGCGTTTGTGTTCCAGAATTTGAGGAAGAGTAAAGATGTGGTCGATACAACCTCGACCAGGTTTAAGGCCAGCCTGATTCTCCCGCGTGAACTCTTCAAGTGCGGTAGACAATCGATAGAGTATAATATCAGCGAGAAGTTTAGATCAGATCGGAAACTGTGAATTCTGTACTTCCATCATGTGCTTGGTGAGACTTATAAATGTGGTTGGATCGAAAAAAACACAGGAGGGCCGCAGGGCAAATGGTGCTTCCTTGATTCCCTTTTGGAGCGATAACCATGCCACCATTAGTCAACATTAACGTTCGTTCGTTCTTCGCGAAGATCTCGGATTAAACCCTTATCGTGAAAACACGCTTTAATTCCAACACACGAGCTCTGTGTGTACAAGAAAACTTGTGTCCGCTAGGCCTGTCTGGTCTAGATCATTTTCATACTAGAGTTAGGTCTGTGCTGCTCGGGGAGATCACGAACCCTCCTAACTTGTTCTCTCGCAAACTAAGGGCTCAGTTTACTACCAATGATTATTGTGTTCTTCTTATTGAATCAAAAATATGATCTCGCAAAACAGTCATTCATACGTTCTAAACAGATCATATTCCACAGTTGTAGCTCTCTTCTCAACCATTCTATAGCAGTCATTCAGTTTTGGTTTTATTCTTTTCCATCGCTTTTTAGGTGTATCAATCTTTCCGCTGAAATGATGAAATCGATATTCTACTTGTCTCATAGAAACGGTTTTGTCTGCAACGGTAGAAATCATTGTGACGGTCGAATGAGAAGGCCTATAGACCTAAACATGCATCTGTCTGAAAGCATCACTCCGACTTAATCCAGGTTGAGATAACACATCTGATTGACACCTAAGCTGCCCGAATTCTGTGGGCAGAACAAAAAACACCCGAATACGCCGGTGGATGACAAGAGCCTAAACATCACTTTTCTCCTTGCGTCAAATAATAGCCAAATTTCCTCCCTTCAGTGCAATGAATCTTATCCGGCGCCGTTTCCTAATGACGAAATCCGTAAGCTTCTCCGATCCTTCAAAGCACTCTCAGCTGCAAGTCCTAATGATCTCTCTCCGCCGCTTCTCAAATTTGGAGCAGCCCCCAAGTCAGTGCGATGGCATCCCTAATTATTGAGATTCCTGGTTTTAATTCACCATAATTTTAATCCTAAACGCCTCATCGTCAACCGTCCTTGTGAAACGCTTGCGTTCCCGCCTGCTGATCGCAGTTCTGAAACTGATTGAGAAGACCAGCCTGAGTTTTGTCAAACATTTATCACCATTCCTCATAACTCCCACTAGTTTGTGTATAAAACCCAACAGATTCATACGGGATGCAGTGTCCACTCTAATCAATTTTATCAGTAAGTCTTTGAACATTTTAGCCACTCCTATCCCTTTCAAACTTGAGTCTTGTGGCACTCCTAGATAGCTGATTAGTAGATAAAAAGGATCCAATGCACTAGTTCGGCAAGAGTACATCAGTAACTCTAGTTAAGAATACCGATATTGACTTTCAGAAAGGCACCTAAATATAGTTATGAGGACAGTATTTAGTTTTACGATTCTCTTGATGATAGCCAGTATTGTGACTGTCGGGCTCAATAGTGTGACTGTTCTATATGGTCACGGGCGACCCTGCAACAAGAGTTCTCGGAAGGTAAGTGAGGGAGAGAGAGAGAGTTAGATTCCCGAAGGAAATTAAACCGTTTGGATGAAGTAAACAAATTCTAATTTGTTCAATGAACGTATTCAAATTTTAAAGGTAATTCAACAGAACATGACCATTATATCTCCAGACACATTGAGAGAAAGTATTGCAATTAAATTAAACTACTCAACAAGCGAGACAACACCAGATGAAGAAATTTTAGCCACGTGTTATACGCCAATGCTGGAGATGACTTATTTAAACGTCTACAGGAAGTCATAATCTCACCGATGCCACACCTCTTCCAGCACGTGCGAAGAGAGCACTGAGAGGTAGACGATAGGCAGGCATGTGCAAAACATTATCGAGTCATCGGTGGTGTAGAGCAACTTATTCTCTTAGGAAACGAATACCAGCATTCAATACAACGACGAACCACATCATTGCTCACTCAATGTTCCCACAAGACACGAGCAACGCTTCGAAGGCATCGGTGGTCGAATACAAAAAGTCAATTAGCATTTTTAGGGAGGAGGGTCTAGGGCTCGCAACCGTAAAGCAAAACGCTGCGTACCTCGGAAATTTACAAACTTCCCTGAGGGAGAGTCCGAATTCACGGCGGCGTCACAGGTGTGGCAGGTTAACAAAAGCTGCTATAGACTTCGTTATTCGCGATGTAATCTCTTCCCCAATACAACTTCCAGCTGGGATCAAGCTCCGAGGCACTTAAGGCTCCCAACTACTTCCGGCTGATCGCCGCAAAAAGTGCAGGCACAGATTCCTGAGTCTTGTGCAAAGCACATACCGCATTTGGACACCTCTATCGCTAAACGGTTGAAAGCGTGTCGGACTGCCTGTGCATTACCATCGGTGTATTCGAAGTCGATAACTCTGTTCTCTGGGTGCAGTTCAACTCCAACGTTTGCTAGACTGTATAAAGCATCCAGTAGAACATTCTTCACGGTAAAGTTGAAGAGGAACGAGGATGTAGGGTGACGTTGTCGAGCTCTACTGGAGAATATAGAGAGTGGCGAAAGTCGGCCATAGGCCCCAACCCGACCTGAGGTATGATGATGCAACTTTTGGGGGTCGACACATTTATCAGATATTCAGTTTAACGAAAAGAGATTCAATATCGATGGAGTCTAGGCCCGCGAGGCAAACCCGAAATATTATGTAAACCTCTTCAAAACTACATCAACTGTAAAAAAAAGCCAGGAACATTTTCAATCAAACGCAACATATAAATGGAACAGTAAGTGATGGAGTGAGACCACATGGTCACAAAAGTATGTAGTTCGACGAACTTGGAGTGGTGAATCACGGCACAAGGCCTCTCTATAGGGTATACGGGATACAAGGGCAGCACGGAATCTCTGTAGGTCACTAACACTGATAGCATATGTGGCAGAAAAATGGATGTCTGTATGAAAATGTGTGAAGAAAGTTTTAAAACTTCATTAATTTGTTTATTTTTTACCGATTGGAATAATTCCTGATTCATAATCAAGCAAACTGTTTTTCTCTCACAAATTACACTTAATGATAAATGTGGGCTCTTCTTTCTCGATCTACGCTGCTTTCATTGACCAGAGACTAATAGTTATATTATTACGTGGTTGTGATCGTACGAATGCATCTAGATTTAATGCAAACAAACAAACTCAGTTTGACAAAGTTTTTGAGTACATAGCTTACATCAAGTGATCTCAGCTACCTCGCCACCGCACGTTAGCCATCATCTGTCTGACGACATTGGATAGATAGCACGTCCTTAGGAGTTTGGGTACTAAAACAAAGCCCGATCAGACATCAAGCGTGCAACGTTATTACACTGGCTAATCTTCGCTTTCATATTATAACATGTATTATCTCCGAAGTCAAGCTTGACAAACTACTCGACATCAAATTATACACCTCAAACTACAAAAACAACACACTGCATCGTTATTTACAAGACAACTCCTGTTTCTCACAATGACCTGATTCCATAGTCATGCCCCTAAAACAGAATAGGAATACGCGAAAACGATGACCAGTAATAATTCTGTCCACATGTCGCTTTTATCGCACGCCACTGTTCGACAAAAAGTGCAACTCATAAACCCATTAGTCATGAAGATCTACTATGAGTGTTTGTCTGTTTAACTAAAAGCAGCAATTTGCTACAAACAAGCAGAGTTGCTAGCCGTAAAAATAAAGTAAACTTTTTCTAAAGGCGAAAGAATCCAAACATGGCAAAACGACAGATATTTAGAAGTTTAGACGTATTATAAATTGAAACACCATGAGTTAATTGTTTTCGATCTCCGGTCGTTACGCTTGTGACCAAATGGTTTACATCATTCAATCAAATTCTCTTCCTTTCAAACATCGCTGTGCAGGACGCCCCACCGCCCAAACGAACAGGTGAACGGGGTAACCAGATTAACTTGAAGCCAAGTCGTACTTCTTTTTGAGAGATTTGAATTCAGGGATTTCCAGGTTCTTAAGAACTTTCCGCGGTTTATCTCAATCCAAGACCCCATGCAATGACTCTTCGTCTCACTTCAGTAACGGTGGTGATTAAGACTGCTTCAGTAGATGGTGTGATATAGGCATTCTACGCGAGCATTCTGAACGAGTTCTTGCACAACCTGGGAGGAACTGGATGTTTCTCAATGCATTTTAGCACGTCGGTCAACTGGCATTTCGTTGAAGTTTTCTCAGGGGTCAGCAGCTGGTTCACCTTACACGCTCGCCCTAACAACTCTGGTGTATTCACGGTCCCCCTACCTTTTTTCAGCCTGTATGTTCGTTTCGTANACCTGCCTCGACCCCGTATTCTCCTGCATACTTTCACGGTGTATTACCCAAATCATCTTTTCACGCCTTGTAGAAGATCAGAATCAGAATCGTCATCATTGTACAGCATAATACAGTGAAGCGAACTTCACTGATCGCTGCCGAATATCAGAACAGATGGCTTCATATTCTTCGATTTGCATACGTAGTTCTATGACTTGGGAATGAATGATCTTTCCGCTAGGCACTAATCTCTCTCTCTCCGTTGATTCCACAAGCTTACCTCCTCGATTTCTCTCCCCTTTTCTCTAGTTTTCTTAAGAGCATTAGGTTTACTTCTCTTGCGGCGAGTTTAGGCAGTAATTTTTCTAGAATTAATGTTATAATTTTAATTGAGAAAAGGTGAAATACCGGGGGCAGGTACACCCTCCCACCGGTTTTTCTGTCCATCACTGGCCTTTTCTCTAGAACCTTAAACACAATTTACACCATTGTCTCTATGGTCTTAGTTCGTTGTTCAAACCGTGTTTACAGATTCGACATATTCTTCCGTGTATGATGAGGAATAAAAAAATGTCTTGCTTTAGGTTTAAGGTTGTGGGAGTGTGCCATCTGCTACATTTCACCAAAACACAGCTTTGTCCTGTTACGGTCAATTCCTCGCAGAACAATACGATAGCAACACGAAATGATGTGCCACTACTCTGATTCGCTGTACATGAATCTAGGTAAGGCGTTGTAAAAGAGGTATTTGAAAAACACGCACAGTTCTTTGAAACACCTGGCGCAACTTGTGGTGATGAATTTATCGACTGTGTATATTAAGAGTCATGCACGGGAATTCAAAATTGTGTATGTGTTCACTTACTTATCAAAAGAGACTAGGCATATGTTTAGAGAGATGTAAAACATGTTACAATAAACCCTACAATTGTTTGTATCAGTTATTAAACTGATACGAACGATAGTAGTTCTACACTTGCTTGTATGAGAGTGGGGGTGTCACTGGAGGTAACCAGCGTCATCGGATTTTCAGCGACCATCTGACGCATCCCATCCACGTCGCCTTTTTCTATCAGCGCACGAAATTTCAGTAGGACAGGTTGGGTTACACTAGAATACGGTGTGCTTTCCACATCAGCTTTTGGGGACTAGATATTCGGAAAAAAATGAGAGGGAACGGGATGAGAGAAATTAAGAAAGCATACCGGTGGGTAGATGGTTTGTTCTGTTTTATTTTTCACAGGTGTATTTGCAAACTGTTGAGCACAGGCATAGTCGTCGAACACCCTCATCCTGGCACCTTTCAACTGTTTCCATTTTTCCTGTGCTTTTTTCAAATCCAGAAAAACTTCACCGAAACCCTTTCCTTGAGGTGAAGCGATCGCACAATATTTTACTGGAATACAACATTCAACAACATTCACAACCTTACCATCTGAAAGACAATCGTAAAATTCTTCATCTGAGTCCATTTTGGATTCCATTTTCTCAACGTTCAGTTGTACAGAAGTAGAATGATGTGGTTTGGAAGTGAGTATGCATGATCAGCTTCAGGAATATGAACCACATGCGATGTGCTGAAATGTAACACACGTAGAGGTTAGAGTATGGACGACGTCAAACGATGTGATAGAAAAATTTGCACTGATTTTTCTGACAAATGAAACACCAAATATTATACTATTCTGTAAATCTTTTAGTTCAGGGTGTCATTTTTATCCAAAACTATTTTTTCAATTTGAACTTTATACTAAGAGACGCTGAGAGATATGGCCCGGAATAGAAGTCAGTGGCGCGAATGCTGTACGGTCCGCCTGTCGAAATCCTGTGCCCCGTAAAAATAACAGAAAAATATCAAAAAGTGTACGGTGAAACACAAAAATTTTGTTATACCAATTTAGCTGTTTCACCCTCTTTCCACTTTGCTCTGTGCCCGAATCCACCTATCCCCTATTATTGTTATTGTTAATATTGTTGTGACGTTAGCACCATGCTTGTTCACAAGCCGGTGTAAAATATATATATATATATATATATATATATATATATATATATGATATATACTAAACCCAAGTATATTTTTACACGACAGACAAAGCCGAAATGTACACCAAATTGAAACTTTCCCTTTACTCAGTATCTTAGTAATCCTCCATTGAAAATAATAATAATAATAATAATAATAATAATAACAGTGATAACAGTCTCATTTTATTATTCATTGATTTTGATCACACCATGTTCTCTTTTGAATGCAAAATCAACCTATCATTTGCTCTGTTCCTCTTGTATTTTCTATGGTGGATTTCATTTTCTTCAACGGTTTCACGTACTGTCGGTTACGATCGATTTCGGTTAGCTTTTGACGAAAAATAGTTCAGTGACGCACTTGTATAATCAACCCGTTTGTTATCATACTTACGCACATAAGGTTCAATTGTTTTGCGTAATAAAAAAACACTTATTTGGAAGCCGAAGGTCTCCTCTTCGTGTTGTCTTGATAGAGGCACAAACTGTTCAGTTCAGTTCTTACAACCATTAACCATGCACTTTCGTGCGCCGATCTCGGTTGCTGTCTTTTGGTTGCCCACTTGGACAAAACAACAGAATGTTGAGAGCAAATTCAAATGGAAGAATTTATATAGACTGATGTTACAAGAATAATGGGCAAATGTATGAGCGCCACTGTTTGCGAAACTCAGCCATATCGTTCGGTGTCTCTAATCATCGGTAACAATCACCTCAGGGTCCCCAGCCAAGGAGCCTAATGGGACCTATGTGACCGAGTCTCCTGGTTAGAGTTTTCATACCATCATGCCAGGTCTTAGTTTGACCGCCCTTGATCTTTTTCAAACCGCTACATCGCTCGCCGTGGCAACTTATGTGGTGACATGTGTAGCACGTCTCAACAGGTGTAATCTATGAAGACCGACTACTTACTCCAGTGGGCGTGGATTGTGGCGACTGCGAGTACACGCACCATGCCTACCCATCCGTCTTAATAAGTAACGAACTGGTTCGAGATTGATGCTTGCGATAGCGTTGGATGTGGCTATATCTTGTCTGAAAGAAGCAGTGTGGATGAAGTGTCGGCACAAACAGAT